>QXCR01000193.1:0-143620 GCA_004380135.1 Stemphylium vesicarium
GATATGATATCTGCACGCCGATCCGGTTAACATAGCCCTCGCTTCTGCAGCGGATGACATTACGCGGGTAGTAGGAGATTGAGTGAAAAGACAAGGCGGGGACGAACGAAGAAGTGCTGCATGAATAGCTATTCTATCGCTATATATTCCTTCTTTTACTCCCAACGGTACCTAGGTACCCGGGTATTAAGCCACCCGCTCCTCTGGTGGAAGTAGATTATGCGCTTGGCTTACGCAAAGCATGCAGCCTGTTCCGTTCAAGAATGATACCCCGTTGAGCCAGAGTGGATTGGTGGAGGCGTCTCCGGCTTCAAGTGACGACGTTCTGGGATACAAGTGTGGCGTGCTAGCGCGACGGATCACATGCCGTCGACAGGATTCTCGACCAAGGGATGTGCAGGCGCTATTAGTTAACAAAACAACGGAACTTTGTCGTGAAGTGTCCTGAAGATCAGAGCACATTTTGTCTTTGGTGCATCATGAGTTATTTCTTATAGATACTTATTTGTTTAAAGATGAAAATATAGTTGGCGCGCGATAAGAGTGCTATAGGTCGCGGCAATGCGAACTGAAGATACAGCACACGTACCCCTTTACTTTCAGCAACCCCTCTAACATAAAGCCCGATGCTAGTCATCAACAAGAACTAAGCCACTAAAGTCGCTTCCGTTACATGTCCTTGACCTTCCATCAGGAAGGAGAGGAAACACAATGGTTAGAGACTACAAAGATATCTATACCAGGGCTGGCATGTGGCATTGAGGTATTGTAGTTGTCTAGCAGCTCTTTTCTTCGAGGTTCCATGTGTAGAGGGTGGTTGGTATGCTTTATGCTTTAGGTCCAAGAAGACAGTCATCTTCATACTTATTGAATCTAGGTATCTGTCCGCTACTAACGTCAGTTCTTTTGAACACCGCTCTTTGACACTTGGTATTTGTCTGCCTCACTGTCAACGTCTACGGCGTTGGGACCTGCACTGGTAGGCCTCATCCAGACAGTGAACCGTCTGAGTCTGATTTACCAACGCAGTCACTGTCGGTGCTGTCATACTTGACTGATTTAGGTCCGTGACAAGTACAAACCACAAATCTTTGACGACCTGAAGTCCAAAAGCACCGTCATTCCACGACATTACATCATAAGTGCGCTTGTGAACTTGTTCAAGTTTGGGGAGACCATCGCTGTCAAGATGATCCAGTTCAACAAAAGAACTAAAACCACGACCACGCAGACGCCGCCGATAAGGCGCAACCTGCGCGCGCAGACCCGGACATCATCGACCCTACACCCAAAGAAGCAGCTGCAGGCCCATTGCGGGGTTTCCAAAGCAGCCACAAGCGGAAGACCAAGTTTCAGGAGATTGTAGATAACAATGCAAAGTCCTTTCCAGAAGTCCGAGACGATGTTCTCGAGGTCGAAGACCGCCCATATCAGACCGCTGGTTCAGAGAGAGAAGGCTAAAACGCTCGGAGAGCTATCGACAAATGAGAAGTGCAATGATGCAAAAGATATTTGGGGAAGTGGTGAAATATTAGACGTGGATGTATATTAATCACAGGAATGAAAGCAAATAGACCATCGAATACCTGGAATTCAGCCGTTATGAAAGCAGATATGTTCCAACTCACTAATCTATCCTGATCTTCATGCCAAGCTCGTTCAGAGTCTCCACGTACTGATCTCCCAGCGTCGCGGGCGTCAGAATACCACCTCCAAGCCTTCCAGCTTCGGTGTCCTCGAGCCTTCCCCTGAGAAGTACCTTGGCAGCCGCACTAAGCGTCATGGCGGTCGCAACGTAGCCTCCGTGAGCGACCTCCAGGTTCGCAACGACCTTCTTCCCGTCCTCGGTGCTTCCCACACCACGGTAATGCATAAAGTCTTCCTTCATGCTCTCCTTGGCCGGCCCTTGACCTGGGCTTGGGATGATCAGCTTGAAGAGGGGTTCCGCAATCCATCTGGTCACCGGAATGGCAAGCACAACAGCAACGGAAGCAAGAACCACCTTTTGTGCAAGACCAAAGAAGAAGTTGGGTGCGCGCGCGTACTCGTTGAAGCGGAACTTGGGGCCGTACTGCAGAGTCTCGTCGCCGGAGGATTGGTACAGACCCCATGAGCGATGCGCAATGCACTCATCGACAGCAGCCATTAGGCCGGTAGTCTGAATACCACCGAGTTCAGGAATGGTTTGCAGCCCGAAGAGGTTGTAAGGGAAGCCTCCTGTCGGCGATGCGACAACGCTGTCTGCTTTGATCGGTGACAAGGAGTAGGGATGCATCGACTTTCCGAGATGGCTGAGCGGGTACTTCTTGAAGAGTTCCAGCATGGTAAGGGAGGTGCCGCCGCTGATACCGGATTTGAAGTCGTAGAGTGTCATGATGGCGCGCTCGCAGGCCGCGTTGTAGCGCTTGCGCACTTCCCTCGCGAGGACGTATGCCATGATGTCCGCGGGAACGGAGTCGAGACCGCACTCGGGGATGATGATGGTGCTGTTCTTCTTCGCAAGTTCATCGTATTTGGCAACCATGTCGTAGATCCATGGGACTTCACCAGTAGAGTCGAGATAGTGCGTGCCGTTGTTGACACAGGCAGCGAGGACAGGCTCGCCATAGTGCATGAACGGGCCTACGGTGGTGATGACGAGTTTAGTCTTCTTGACAAGCGTTTCTAGTTGCTCTTGCTCAAGCTCGCATGTCTCAATGACTGGTGAGTGTTAGTTCCTGATTCAATTGTCACATGCTTGCGACGCAAAAAGTGTCGGTACACACCTGGTTCTTTGCGATCTGGTCGCAACTTGGACAGTTCATCGACGACGCCCTGTAACTTCTTCGCATTGCGACCGGCGATGGCCCACTTGAGATCATCAGGGAGATGCGTGGTCACCCACTCTGCGACGAGCTTGCCTGTGTATCCAGTAGCTCCAAGCAGCACCAGCTCGTATTGACGCGTTTGTTCAGCCATTGTGAAAATGTTGATGACTGCAGAAGGGCTGAGTGTTGGAAGATGAAGTCGCGGAGAGAGATGAGGTGACTTTAGGACGGGCAAATTTCACATTCACGACTACGACACGAGTCGGACATGACCCTTCTTTTGGTATACTGAGGTCATGCCGAGGTAGGAAGGCGCCGGCGTGTGCGATAGATACGACATGCATCGTGCAGCGCGTTGCCACCCACGAAGCGAAACAAATATTAATATGATGCTGTGAGCGCGATGGATCAGCCAGACGCAATGTTTAGTGAATAGATCTGCAAGATGCCATGTACGGGGTAAGCAGTGCATTTCTCGTGTGTGACCTGAGAGCATACGCTAGGGCGCAAGTGGTTAGACGTCTTGGCAACAAATACTGAAATCAAGATGCCCCTCCAAGTCGACAACAGAATCTTCTCACCGCTGTCCTCTCCCTACCGCCACTCATGTCATTGTTTTTCGATCGCGCACAAGGATTGTGGCTTTTCGCCTGATGCTAAACTTGCAACAGCGCATACAAGAGAGCTGGGTAACCCGGTTAGAAAGGGCGGTTGTGGGGATGAAGAAGTCAACTTCTGCAACAACTACTCCTAGCAATGTCGCTAACTTGGCAAAATCTGTAGGCCACTTGGGGAAGTCTAGTTTGCGAGGTTGTTGGCCACCTGTAAAGACTCGCAGTCGTATTGCGAGCTCGTATCGTCCGCGTCGCGCGGTTTCCATTGCCCGAGCGCTTACAGAGCCGCGCAAAGCAGTAGCTGTAGAAATATAAGAACCACACATACCAATTTCTGGGTGCGCAGAGCCACAGAGACCATCGATCCGCTTTTCGAACGCGACAATGCGAACACAGTGACTGGTCGTGGCAGCATCACATCGCACTCGTCCATGTTTTACATGTCCCATGGGCTTGCATGGCGACCGCGAGAACTGCTTCTGAGACAAGATCACAACCCAAGTACTCAGGACAATGTATGGTTGTAGACGGCCGTTTTGGACCATGTGCGCCAGAAGCGGCAGCGGCCGGTATCTTATCTCTGCACATTCAGTGACAAGTCGCATCGAAGATAGGCCGCCTGGAATTCCAAGACGCATCCTGTGGCATGCCTTCGACCTTCCCATTGCAACACTTGGTTTGCATATTACGAATACGACACAAACGTTCCCAGGAATGCGCAGCGCCGGTACAGGAAGCACACCGAGTACCTGACACCGCTACTCAGAAGCGAGAGTATAGCAGAACGACCAAGCTGAGACAAGTTTGCATGTCCGAGTCACCAGTCAGTGGGCCGGCAAGTCATATGAACACCGGCTCAAGACAGCTTAACACGTGGTGAGGTAATTCAGAAAACTGACTGAGCGTCTAGGACTGGGATGACGGCAAGCTGACGGCCTACATTCAGACTGCCCATGTCGGAAATGGTGCCAGTATCCACCCGGTGGTCCTTTTTCTAGCACCTATCACGGCTTTCCGGGGTTGGCGCGACTGCCTATGGAGTGTGGCTGCTGCAGGGCCATGAATGATCAATGATCCGCCGGCCAAGCCACTAGCGTCCGCGTACTTAAACCACGGTCCCCGCTCTCTCTACTTGACTATCTTCCCAACTTATGAATCGCGTCGACGAGTACTTTCGTTCCTTTACTTCGAAATACCACACCAATGGCCGAGACGTGCATAGTCTGTCTCGGCGATCTCGTCCCCCAAGACGACGCCCCTACCGCCACCGGATCGCCGCTTGCGACCAAGCCACTTGAGGATGGTGCTGATGTCCAACACGAGCACAACGCCAAGAATAGGAATCTGGCCGCATCGTCAACCAAGGATCATGAGATGGTAGCACATCTCCTTCCATGTGGCCACGATCTACACAACGATTGCCTTAAGCCTTGGGTCGAACGAGCAAATAGTTGCCCCATATGTCGAGCCAGCTTCAATATGGTCGAGCTCAGCGCACGCCTCGGAGGTATGTCTTTCCCGGATACTAAGGAGTTCTGCGGCTGTGATGTTGTCTTTGTTGCCTGGTAGTAGCCTGGCTACTGGCTAAATGGTCAGTCGAGCTCAGCATAACCTCTGCCCACCCCTAGATTGTCGCGCGGCACCGAGTGGCGCCAATATGATCAAGCACCCACTAACACTCGCATAGGCCCTAAACTTTCCGAGTACGCCGTCCAGGATAAACAGCAAGTCGCAGACATCGACCCATCCATGATCATCGAGGATGACTACACATTGGAGGATGACGGCAGCTATGACGCATGCATGGTCTGTGATGAGTTTGGTGACGCATCACAACTCATGTACTGTCACAGCTGCGAGCAACTGTGTCACGTCTTTTGCGCTGGCCTAGATCGCATGCCCTCGCGCGGTCCCTGGTACTGCCAAGGCTGTGTCGAGAACCCGAGCCTGTTGGAGGCTGCGTCCCGACGACGACCCGCCGTCCGTGGCCCGGCTGCCTGGGTCAATGGCAGGAGCCGTGTGCCCCGTCACAACCAAGCCCCTGACGAGTGGGTGGGAGTCTGGCAGAGCGTCTGGGACCGGCTACAGTTCGACATCGAATTTCCTTTTGACGAAGAGGAGCAATCGGAGACCCAATCCGACGTTACTCGACGCGAGGATCGTAGATGGGAAGAACGGATGCGTGTAGCGCGACGGGCAGGAGCAGGCAATCGATTTCAGATTGTCACCGATAATCTTGTCACTGGTCGCCGCCGCAACTCCAATCTCACGACACGGCCCACAAACCGAACACTCCATCGCGAGCCGCCCAAAACTCCGAAAGACCCCGAATCACAAGAAGAGCTACGCGCATGGAATCAATTCGAAAAGGCGCGCGAACAACTCGCTCAGGCGGACGCACAGCCTGCACCCAGTGTCGCGAGCACGAGTAGTCGACGGGGACGGAAGCGCAAGTCTGTTGATTCCCCTCCCGCGGATACAGAGCCTCTTGAACAGAAGCCAGAACGAAAGCTTAAGCGCCCTCGAACACGTATGCATGTAGAGAATGGGGAGTCATCGGCAGCTGGTGCTCGTCGCAACACTATCACGCACGCCCCTGCAGCTGCATCATCCCCACCGGCGGCTCAGAATGGCGAAAGTTCTGCCCCGGCCACTGGTTTCCTGCAGTCCTTGCTACAAGAAGTTGAGGTCGACCGATTCGCCGAGCGCGATAAGGAAATCGCCGCCCCTCAGCCTCGTCGCATCATTGTAGAGCGTGCTTGCTCCCCCCAACACTCATCCCCTGGGTTGTCGCCAGTCTATCATAAGCCTCCTGGCATGACAACACCACCACCTTTAAACCTAACTCGTACCGTGTCGCCAACACAAAAAGAACAACAATTGTCGCCCACTTACTCGCCATACTCTCCCGCCGACGACGATCGTGCCGGTCGTCGCAAGCTCGCGCATCGCTCTGTTGGTCTGAGCAGTCCACCTCGCTCAAAGGACTCGTCGCCTACGCGTCCCGCACTTTCCTATTCAACCAAGGCTGAGTTGCAGCGCATGGTAACTGCTGTTCTGAAGCCGATTTACTTGAAGAAGGAAGTTTCAAAGCAAGAGTATACGGACGTCAACCGCGATGTATCGCGTTTGTTATACGAGAAGGTTGGAGAAGCTGGTGCCGACGCGCTTGCGGATCAGGATACTAGGGAAAAATGGCAGAAGATGGCGACTACCGAAGTGGATGTCGCATTGAAGGCGCTCAGGGCTGGCGGTGCGTCAGCTATCTCACCTGCTGCTGAGGACTCGGCTTCTTCGTCTTCTTAGCATGTTTTTGCATTGTACTGGAGTACTTCAGGCGTTGAATAGGCGCTTTAAGCCACATTACACAGCGATTAGGCGTACAGGATGCGCGGAATCATGATACCATGGGTTTTTGATTAGTTTTGATTTTGGCATTCATGGTGTTTTTAGCAAGCTGTCGATAGTGCTGCGTTCAGCAGTGACGTAATGCGATACTTCAGCCGAGGCGGTTTGGTGACCAAGCCTGCAGTAATACTTCATGTTTCCTTTTTTTTTTTGCCATGCATGTGTCGCATGAGTGAATCGTCATGGGAGATTCACTTCAAGTGTATGAACCTGTTTTCAACGTCACAGGGACGCGTTCGCATAGTCGAGATACACACTGCTAAATAATCTCACACATCACCAAGGTAGTGTCGGTTATCACACATGAACCAGCTCAAAGCCAAAGTTTTAGATTAGCGTTGGAATCGGTAGCGGATAAGGGGTAGGCCTATCTGAACATTTTGTATCGTCTAGTCATAATCCTAGTAAAAGTTCAAGCATCTCAACCCCAGGACCTAAACCCCCCACACAACCACCCTTTTAATACTCACGCCTCCTATAATCATCCTCGCGATAATCCCGCTGCCCATACCCCTGAGACTGATACCCCTGCTGCTGGTACCCCTGCTGAGGCTGCGGCGGAGGAGCATAATGTCCCGACTGGTAGTCTGTAGGAGGAGGGGCTTGGCGGTGGTAAGACTGCGGGGGCTGCGCATAGCCCTCCTGCCTATAATCTTGAGACGTGTAGTCTGATCGAGGAGGCAGTGCATGGTACTCCGGCCTGTAGTCGCCTTGTTGTGCAGGTGGCGGCGGATACTGCTGCGACTGATGGTGCCCCGAGTACTGTTGCTCGTGGTGGTACTGTGGCGGATGTTCATCGTGGGTTTGCAGGTGAGGAGGGCGATCATGGCGTGGAGGAGAAGAGTTGTGGTAGTCGTTGCTTTGGTGCGAAGGTGGTGGTTGATGGCTTCCTGCTCCTCCACCTGCTCCACCCGTGTATTGAGAGCCAGAGCTTGGGTCGCCTACGCTGACGTTTTCGTTTCCAATATCATCTGGCACGTTGATCTTCACGTCGGGCAGGTACCGTTGTACCTTTTGCTCCACCATGCTCTGCACGAAAACCCAACTCTGACGCTCGAATCTGCGGTGCCCGCCGTTGACGACGCCGAGGATGCTCTCGCGGAGTGTTTCTTGCACCTTTTGTACTAAGTCGCGGATCTTGCTTAGTAGCTTGGACTTGATGTCGTCTCCGAAACCGCGGTCTGCGTTTGCAGATGCATCGCGATCGAGCTGTGAGTCGAACGGGTTTCCACCTAAAATCTTCTCTAGCGGACGCTGGAATTGGTCGGGCAGGAGTTCGAAAAGCTGCTTTTCGATCTGACCGAGGATCTTGCGGAATTCCAGACGCACTTCTCGATGCACTTTGGCTAGTCCTGTGCTGAGCTTGTCGCTGATGACGCGAGAGAAACCTCCACCGCTGCCGCTGTCGCCGTCACGGCTGGAGTCATCGAAGCCTCGAGCGGACTCCTCGTTACTGCTCTTCTTGCTCCCGAACAAACTTCCGAGGCCCTTGACCAGGTCCCCTACTTGCTCTGCGATCTCGGCCTTGGCACCATCACCAAGATCACGCGAGCTCGTGTTTCCACGGAGCCACCGCTTGATGTGCTCGAGAGCGATGCGAGTGAATTGCTCCGCGATGGGCGCATGCTGCGACCGCAGCTTGTCGCCGACCGTCTGTTTTATCTCCGGGCTGATGAGCCGTGCCTTCTCCTCCGGGTTCTGCGACGCATCCTTGATGGTGCTGGAAATCATACCGAGCAGACCCCCAATCTCAAAACTCTGACCCCCCTTTGAGCCCCGCTCGTCCAGACTGTCTTGTACCACGTTGAGCGCCGAAGACAGGAAACCCCGCGCTCCAGACGAGAAATCCACATCTTGAGACCGATCCTGCTCTGCACCTCCTCCTCTGCTTCCTTCCGTCAGGTCGAAGATGTCGCGCAAATCCCCACCTGCCTCATCGGAAATCTGTCCAAAGCTCCGCGTCAGCTTTGCGATTTCGTCGGCAAAAGGCAGCGATTGGCCGCCGTAAGCGTCAGGCGCTGCATCGTTAAGATTCCAAGGCCCCGAACGACTGCCGTCTGACGACGTCGGCCGCCCGTCTTTGTTGAATAGCGACCGGAATGCATCGACGACTTGCGTTTCCAGACTGTCGATGGTCTTTTGTTGGAAGTCTTCTAGTTCAGAGGCGATGCGGGGCTGGATCTGGGGCGCCAGCGAGTCTACGTACTCGTCGACTTTTTGCATCAGCACCTCAGGGAGACCGCGAGACGACATGTTTGAATCGAATTAGGTGATGGGTAACTGTTTTTGGTGTGTTCAATTAGATATAATCAGGGTTGTTGATAAAGTAGGTGGGTGTAGAGTGTTGCAGTGGAGAGCCGCATGAAACGTGGCTGGTGACGAGTGGCGCTGCCACGTCGCGCTTGTAGCCAATGAGGAGCCGGCTCGCCCATACTCTATTCTCTGCGTATTTTTCTTGTCGAGCCCGACGCAATCTTCCATTATACTATGTGAATAGCTCAGGCTATATAGAATAACGGCACTGTTCACTGTACAGCGCTCCGAGCGGCCCAGAGCTGCACAACCGCTAAACCCGCTGCCATCGCAGCAGCCTTCGAGACAGGAAATCCACTAATATCCACTAATAGCACCCTCCTGGTATCCTAGTACGAAATCGCGTACCGCAAACATGCGAATGGCTTTCTGGTGGTCAGAGAACCGGCATGTACGAGGAAATCGCAAGCTTACGAATCTTGCTATAGCCGCCGAATTTCTGGCCAGCAGAAGTCTCAGCAATGGACTCATCGCGGCCGTAGGCATGATGGATGAACTGGCCTATTTATCGACGCTGTTAGCGGGATGCGGTTACGATCTGGATAGGCCATATGATGATTGATGGTCGTACATCGGCAAAAACGAATAAACTGAAGATTACGTACTCAAGAAGATGAGAGCGGTAATTCCAGCAAGGAACCGGAATCCCATAAGAAAGGTAGGGAGGGACGCCATGTCAGTTTTTGGAGTGAGTAGGAATCCTGCTGGAGACCAAAGCGGAAATGAAAAGCATTCAAGTTTTGAAGATTATGGAGACTGTAAGAAGACCCAGAGTCAGCGGATTAGAGCCTAGCCGGGAAGCTTCTGATACTGGATTTCAGTTTTGGCCTGTAAACAATCTACCTCAACGCCGTACTCTAGCTAAAATCTTTCCAAGGCCAACGCTCTTAACCAGAAAATAGCTGTAGACAAGCCGAGAACCATTTCTTGTCATCAGATTGTAGATCGCGCACTCAGAACTACTGAAACTCTACCTTACCTTGTGCCGAATTACAGCGAGGTTCACATATCTCTGGGTTAAATGCTTTTCCATCGCTTTCCTAATACCCAGCCCTACGCGCAGTGAGAGTGCAGTCGTTCCAATCTCTAAATCAAGGATCGATCTACAGCCTGAATCCTTGTGCCCTCGCCCTTTTTTCCTGATCTTCTGTCGGCTTGACGTCGTACAGCTTCAGAAGGCCGGGCTTCGTCCTTGAGCCACAGTCGATAGCGATATCCAGGGGTGTCGCTCCTTCAGCATTGACAGAATTCAAAATCCTAGCACGAACTTCGCCTTGGTCGGCTAAAGTGTGGAGGAGTGTCTTGAGGTAGTCGTCGTCTGGTGTGGCAGCAGCGATGTGGAAGATGGTGTGGCCATCTTGATTCCTGCGGGCAGATTGTGTGGCCTTGGGAATTTTGGGTAGCAGGAAGTTGAAACCAGCAGAAAAGTCGCAGTCGATGGCCCATGTCAGTGCCTCTATGTAACATCCAGTGCGCAGACTGTTGAGTTCGCTCTGTCGGTCGGAGGTGAGCTTGCGGAATGCTCCTTCTTCCGCTTCCCACAGCGCTTTCACAATAGCAATCTTCCTTTCGTGTCTTTTGATCATGGCGCGTAGGAAAGGTGCACTACGCATGCTGGCGTACTCGATGGCGTCTACTACGCGTGCATAGCCAGAATTTCCATCCCCTTCTGAGGTGACAAGACGTTTCAGTAGTAGTTGAACTATACCGGTCGAGCCGCTTTCCACAGCCAGAAGGAGTGGTGTCCGTGAAAGATTGTCACAGGGGCTAGGATCCAAATCCAGTGTGTACAATGCCCACTTCATCACCTTCTCTTGACCTGCAAAGGAAGCTTTGTGGCAGAGGCCGCGCGACCTGTTGTCCTTGGTACTCACGTCAGCGCCATGCAAAATGAAAGATCGAGCTAGGTCGAGACAATCCTGCTGCGACTTTGGGTTTTGATCATGGGTCGACAAAGCGACGAGAGCCAGAAGGGTGTCTCGCCATCGGAGTTTCGAACTTCAACATTGGCACCTTTGTCAATCAAATAGGTAGCGAGCCCCCATTCCCGCTTAGCGATTGCATGGTGCAAGAGCGGGCGTAAAGACTCCTCCATCAAAACTCTAGGCAACGGAAAACCTTTGCTGATGAATACCTTTGCGAGCCTAGGGTCGTCTGCTACAACTGCTTGTATTTCCTTGTCGTTTAGGGCGGACCAAAGATGCATCATTGAATGGAGGATATGTTCCTGGTCTGAGTAAGGTAACTTGGGCAAGTGTCTCTCGTATACTTCCTCGGCTGTAAAGTTCGTCCTCAGATACTCTTCGATACTGCTTGAGGAGAGCGCTGTTAGTCTCGGTAAAAAGTCGATCAGCTCGCGCTTGCTTAGCATCTTCATCAATAGAAGGACTATCCTGATATGAGCATTTTCAAGTGCTATACCAAGACATTTCGACATTTCGTTTTCGAGCGAGCGAAGCTGTGATAGCTTCTGCTCATACCCTGCAAGCAGCTCTACGCCATCTGTAAAGGAATTCATCACCGCAACTTGAAGCGGTGAAGATTGTCGAGGTTTCGTAATGTCTAGGTCGCTGTCTTGATGGAGGGCAATATTGATGCGACGGTTCTGGCGGACCTCGTTCGCGTACTTCCTCGAAAGAGAGGGAGCAGACGTAGATTCTCTGGAAGTGATTTCGTTCAAGCTCCGTTCGGACGCTATCCTGTTTGGGGTGGTCCATTCTCAGACCATTCCTGCTTGAGAAGCAACAATGCACATTACAGGTTCTGGCGGTGCATTGTAGCATGTAATGGCGTCCAACCATTCTTATCGTAGGCTACAATCGAACAGCAATACGCGATTAGGATATGGGCGATTTCGATGTGTTCTCTGTCCATAGCATAGTGTAAGGGGGTCCAGTCGTTGCCGTCTCGAGCATCGATCAATTCGTCTTTGTAAAACTCCAAGAGGGCCATGATCCACGCGGGACTACCTGTCTCTGCCGCTATGTGAAGGACAGACCGACCATCTGGGAATTTTATTGTCGGATCGGCCATTCGAGATAGAATGGTCGCCATTGATTTCCATCGATTTTCGATTGCAACAAATAGTGGCGTTCTCCCGTCGGACTGGATGACGTCCATGTCTGCTCCTGCCGTCACTAATTGCACAACTGCAGCGTCACGACCCGATTCGATAGCTACGTGAAGAGGTGTCCGCCCTCTGTCGTCCTTGATCATCAAGGATCTCTTTAGTAAGAGATCTTTCTTCACATGTGAATGTAACAGTAGATCGACTGCCCTGTCCTGCTGGTTTTCAAGGGCAATGTGCAACGGCGTTCGACTATCCGAGGTCTGCTGGGTGCGACATGCAGGGTCGAGTCGTAAAAGGTGATCTAGCATGAGTTCCAGACCGTACAGTGCAGCGATATGGCTGGCCTTCGTTCCATGGGGGAATTTGTAGTCCCAGTGAGTGGACTGCGATACCAGGATACATGTTTCAAAGCCATTCTCGCCGTTGTCCAGGAAATCTCTCAGCAGTGGCCAGAACTTCTCAAAATCCTCAGCACTGAGCTGCTTCAAGTGGAGTGCCCAGTGATTTGACGCATAATCCAGGAACAGATAATCACTCATGAGCTGACGATTCAGTCCGGGCTCCAATGGGTCTGGCATAAGCCGAGGCGTCTCCAAAAATGCCTTCGAGCTGAATTCCGTCAAGCTAAGATATCCAATGCAGGTTTCCATTTGGAGCTTCTGCGAACTAGTTCACTCCAGGAAAAAGGGGTTTGGACGCCCTCCGTTCAAAACTGAACGTGATAGGAATTCCTTAACCGAGTGATGTGACAGAGCGATCTTTCCCGTAGTGTCGGACTTTCGGACCAGGCTTCCACATAATTGAAAGACGTCGTTAGGTCGGCAGAGGGCATTGCATCGCAATTCCCGCAACTTTTTCGTATTAGGTGTCAGTGCGACTGCCTCCACAATCTCCAGTAGATCCAGAGGACGTTCAAAGAATGATATGAGTCGAAGTATATCCAAGGCCAAAGACCGGTCTTCCTCTTTCAGTTTAAGAAGTACTTCTTCAAAGGTGGCTTCGAGGCCTCGGGGTTATGCGATGAGCAAATCTGTGGTGATGGCCTTCCTGAATCGGGAAAGATGGTCGAGCTGGCATACAGCCCAAAGAAATCTGGGAAGAAAGTCAGACGATTGAAGCAAATGAGGGTGTCGTTTGTAAACTCACATCCCTTGGGCTCTTTCAACGAGTTCGGCCGTCATAGCCTCTCGATCTACATCCTCGCTATAGATTTGAAGCTTGTCCAACCGCTGCCGTACATATCTTCCCATGTCCGGCTGTACGTCCGAGATGGTAATTGGTACCTTCAGATATGTATCGAACTCCATCTCAAGGTCTACTTCTGGTCTGCTTGCCACGAATATCTTGACGGTTGTGCCAGCATCTTTCAAGACTTTGAGAAACAGTAGAAACTCATCTCTTTGGACGACTTCATCCAAACCGTCAATGATGAGAAATACCCGGGAGTAATGGCCACAAAGCTCGAGAAATATGTCCTGTAGCTCTTCGAGGGTAGGGTATGGAGGCGCTCGATATCTGTCAAAACGCCTGCTCAACAGTGCCGGAAGAGGCGTGGCATTTAAAAGCTTATTCAGAAGTTGAGCGACGATTGCCCCAAACGCCTTTTCCGTTGACAAGGCCGCGCGGTCAGAAAATTGACAATAATGGTACGTCACAAGTTGGTCTGATTGAAGGTAATCGCTCTCAATGATCTCGATTACCTTGGATCTAGTTGCAAGGTTAGTGATTGCCCGATGAAGATGTCGACTGAAAAGGCTTACACTATGACAGTCTTACCACATCCCTCCGACATCGCCAGAAGTTAGCAGCGACCACGCCAACGGATGTTATACGAACTTACGAGTACCACGGAGCCAGAAGCCTATAGGGCCGTCCAAATCAAGGCACCGACGGAACTTAGGGTGCCCAAGAAGCCATTCGCAGGACTGAAGGTCCTCATGTCTCATCATGTCGCTTTGCACATCTTCCGTGGCTGGTCCCAGCGAGTCTATGATCTTGTTCCGTAATTCGGCTGCCACACAAGCCAGAATTAGCGTCCGGTGCGAATGCGAAGTTTGATAAGGTCGGCATACGTACCCCGCTCTTTTGCTTCTGCTTTCTGAGCCCAGCGATCCTGCCCGTCGCTGAGATGATGCAAAAGATCTAACTCCTGGACATTCAGTTCATGGATGACTCCGGAATTGGCACTTTAGACGGTTATTCAGTGAGGGGTCAAGAAGAAAGGAGCCACCGACCTATTCTGAAGCTGTAAATACAAAATAAAAACACTTTTGAATCGCTCAACTCGGAGTAATAGCTTGTCTATCCTCCCGGTCATTGAGGGTTTTTTGATGATCAATCGAGTAGAATTCGAAGTAGAGAGAGAATTCACCAGTTTCTTTGTCTCGGTCAAGGCTTTCTCGCATGACTGCAAGGTGGTTCCCCATGCTTTCGCCGAGTCCTGTGCAAGCCACGGTGGAGACGAGGTCTTCGACTGCCCGCTTACGTCACACTGTGACTTCATACCAAAAAGAATTCCAGAGAGAAATGCGATTTCGTTCAGTAGGCTGCTGATATCTTCATCCTTGTTCTTCGATTCAGATAGGTGTGCGTAGCCTGTGGAAAGAATTGCGCCGGTGATGGCCAGTAGACCCGCGATGCTTGCTGCAATAGACAAAGGGTCCATTACGTTATTCCTTGCGATAAAACGTAAATCGGGAGCCTTGTCAGCCATATATGAACTTGCTCAGGTGGTTGTCAGCTTCTTTAGCTGCTAAGCTAACCTTGTTCGCCCAGTTTCCAGTGTGACCAAAAGCTCGGGTCGCATATTCGCCTATCGCATGGCAATAATAGACTAGTCATAGCGAGGTACTTACCTAGGTATGCCCATATCTAACTGCGATTCTAGCAGCGTCGAGTATTCGTGCACCTATCGGTATTCCGTCTGCGACACATCCACCATGATGTTCAAATCTCCGGTGAACGCATATGCATACATGCACGAGAGCAATCAACTCTCATGTTTTTCAACCAGAGACGGAAAATAGACTCTATTCTGACGATAACGCATTGCGGCTGAGAATGAGCGTCACAGGTAGACGCTAGGCTGCTGCTACTGAACTCAGTGGCAGTCGCACAAGCGGGGTAGGTATCCCCTCGATGGATACAGTGCCCTGCAGTTGGAGCAAGGTTATCCGAACGAATCAAAGATTCGCTCTAGACATGCGCAATAATCAACAGCAAGTGCTTGCGTTATTTGTATGCCTGCCCGATGTTACCGTACGGGATCGAAGCCAGAAGCTCCTCATCGTAAAAAGGGAGGGCTTTCGAGCATGATTTGTGAGACTGTTGAGAAGCTGTTCAGCATCAGATCCAGGTCGAAATCTGCGTGGCAGTGGATTGGACTGAGGGTAGATAGACCCGCATGTGCGATGTTGAAGGCCGTACAACGTTCCTTCCTCAATACCATGGCTGCCCTCCTTGGCACCCTCATTATAACATCGTTGTTCTCATTTGCCGGAGCTCATCGAGCTTATTCATCAGCCAAGCGTATCACGTGGTTGGGGAACGTCGGCTACCACGCTATCCGCTTCGCAGCCGTGACAGGTGTCCGCAATCGAGTAGGCAAACACAATGAGGCAGTTGAGTATCATGAGGCCGCCGCTTTCCGGTGACGGACCGAGTCACTAGCCACATTGAAAATTCAAAACGGCGCAGCGGCAGGCTACGCCTAGTCGTCGCTGTAGGCCGGCTTCATGCAGCGGCTTCCTGAAACAATGGCATGATGATGCAGGCAAACAGCAACGCCCCAAGCTACGGGCACTGCTTGCTTCACAGCACAGCACAGCACAGCAGCACAGCCACAAGCACACCTTATTCATGTGCTGCACACCGGAAAACAGCATGGCGGCGCAAACAATTGATGGCAGCCTGGGCGCATCGGCATGGTTTCCATGGTTGGATGGGGTGGCTACCTAGGTATGGGCTGTTTGGTAGAGTGTTCGTGCTAGTGTAGCTCGGCAAAATCGAAAAACTAAACTCCGTCGACCCCATATAACTTCCCACAACCACCCGCGACTCACACACACTCAACCTCTGCACAACACAAAATCCATCAGCCAGAACCGTCCACCCCAGTGACTGCCACTGGCACAAAGAGCACACACTCACGCCGTTCCGTCAAACCGCCTGCTCGTCGCAAACCCGCGACTTGCTCCAACCGCCACCTTCGCCTACAGGCCGCAAGCACAAACCGCACCTCAGAGTCGCCAACCACAACAGGAGTATATGTATTCGCGCCAAAGCTACTCCTTCCGAGTCGAACCTCCCCCCAAACTGCAAAAATTTCGCTGTATGCGGATACCAAGCAGTATCATACACCAGACCAACGGCTAATCCACTGCCCCTCTTGACCTCGAGTCACACCTACCACCCCCAAACACACTAGAGACTGCATCTGCGCATGTCTCTTTCGGCCCTCGTCAACATACCCGATCCGACCTCGTCTGTCCGTACGCTGCGCTACCAGTAATAACCTCAACAACCCGTCCCCCGCACCACCGTCACCATGGCTACCGTCAACATTCGCCGCGATGTCACCGACCCCTTCTACCGCTACAAGATGGAGCGTATCCAGTCCAAGATTGAGGGCAAGGGTAACGGCATCAAGACTGTCATTGTCAACCTGACCAGTGTGGCTGGCTCTCTTGCCCGCCCTCCCTCTCACGTCATCAAGTACTTTGGGTTTGAGCTCGGAGCCCAGACCAACACCAGCCCCAACGACGATCGCTGGATCATCAACGGTGCTCACGACGCCAGCAAGCTCCAGGACTACCTCGACGGCTTCATCTCCAAGTTCGTCCTCTGCAAGAAATGTAAGAACCCGGAAACCGACGTCCACATCAAGGATGGTAACATCACGCTCGACTGCAAGGCTTGCGGAAAGATCTCCGACGTAGACCCTCGCCTCAAGCTTAGCTCCTTCATCCTCAAGAACGAGCCCAAGAAGGGCAAAAAGGACAAGTCCAGCAAGAAGGCTGAGCGTCGTGCCCGCAAGGAGGCCGAGGCTCGTGGCGAGGCTACTTCGCCCGACAACGGCAGCCCTGGTGAGAGCGCAGAGGAGAACGGTGACGAAGGCGACCTAGCACTCGAGGCCGGTAGTGACGACGAGCTCACTCGCCAGATCAACGAAGGTGCCAAGGAGATTGAGGAAGAGGATGCCAAGGAGGTTGAATGGTCCATCGACACCTCCGAGGCGGCTATTAGGGCCCGTGCTCAAGATCTCCCTGACGACCTCAAGCGTGCCCTCGTCATCGAGGAGGATGAGGAGAGCTCTAGCTACGACACCTTTGGCAAGTGGATCATCGACACTGGTGCGGAAAAGGGTGGCGTTGAGAACCTTGACAATGTCGACATCTACATCAAGGCCAAGGAGCTCGGCATCGAGACCAAGCACCGTACTCTCACCGTCATTCCCCAGACTCTGTTCACCGAGAAGATCGTCAAGCAGATGGAGGGTCGCGCTCCCATGCTCAAGAAGATGATTACCTCGGACAAGCATGAGAAGGCTTTCCTTGGTGGTATCGAACGCTTCGTCGGTAACGACAAGCCCGAGCTAATTCCTCAGGTGTCGGCCATCTTGCTCAAGGTGTACGAGAACGACCTTGTCTCCGAGGACCAGCTCAAGGCCTGGTGCTCTAAGGCCAGCAAGAGGTATGTCGACCTCAAGGTCAGCAAGACTGTTCGCAAGTCGGCCGAGCAGTTCAAGAACTGGCTTGAGCAGGAGGACAGCGATGAGGAGGACTCTGAGTAGGGCTTCTACTCTAACAACTATGTACGGTGAAAGTACGCGGATCAGCTTATTGTCGACTGTCTTTACCTTTGCGTTGGTTGTTTACCTTGCCTTATTACTGCTTTGCTCCTAGATGGCGGGTAGGTAATTCTGCACCTGTCTTGGGCCATGTTAGTTCGGGTTGAAGACGATCTTGTATTCCTCTCTCTACTCACCTAGCCAATCATAAAAAATCTTTCTTTTGGACCACCTCGCTTCATGACCGTGCATCGCTACACTTGTGCCCCACTACCGTTCGCCGTTGTTAGTCCCTTAGACCAGGTGCTCGGGCCCACCCTCGCGCACGCCGGGAAGTCTCTGCATGCATGAAGATAGTGAAGACTACAGCATCTATACGTGAAAATGGCATACTGGCGCATGGGCTAAGCTGGTGAAGAGATATCATACCGCACCTGCATGCCCCCACTTTATGATCAATTCTCGCTAGACCATGATATCCACCATTGGCGGGCTCATCACCCCTCCAGTAGTCCCATTGATCTCAGCCCCCAGCCTTTTGCAGTGAAACTTTCCCACACACGACAGCGCAGGCAAAAAAAGCACATGCCGGGCCTCGCCTAGGCCCATAACCCACTACTGCACGGCGCGCGAGGCACGTTCTCGTACACGGTCGATCCCCACAAGGTGGGATTGCTAGTCTCCGAAGCTTAACCCCACCGAGGCAAGAACAAGCGGAGCTCCCATGCTCTGGACGTACGGGCCAAGCACACTTTTTTTCACGACCGCGCATGGCTGGCCGTAGCGAGAGACGCGCCTGGATAAGGTGTGGGAGAGACACATGGTTATAATGTGGCGGCACCCCCGCGCCTGAAGGACTTGCTTCGCAACCTCTCTCAGCCCGAGAATCATACACCCACCGTGAGCGACTTTGGAGTTTTGCGCTCACGTTGAATGCGAAAAGCTCCTGTTTCCTACCTACCCTTTAATATCCGCATCCTGGAACAAGGTGTCTGCCCCTTCGTTCACCTTTTAGTCGGCACTTCCGCGCTGATTTCCACGGCGACGTTAACAGCACCATGAACCCCATACAAGCCTACCCTACTGACGGCGTCGTCGTCCCAAATGTGCATCACGAAAACTACGCTCCCGAGGCGGTAGATAAGACGGGCACGGGTCACTATGTGACATCTGAAAACGAGTCGCATAACGGCGCGGGCGCAAATGAGGTTCTGGAGCGCGATGCGCAGACCAAGGGACGATGGTTCCAATACGTCAAGACGAAGCAGTTTTGGGTTACGCTTTTGCTTGGGCAGGGTACGTACAAATCGTTTTTTTTTCGAACATCTAGGCTTTGACGCAAGACTAATGTGGAATCACAGTCCTCGCCATTTGTATTACCTCGACCAACACATTTTCCTCTCTGCTCTCGGAAGAAGGGACGTCGATCCCTGCCTTCCAGTCCTTCTTCAACTACGTCCTGCTCAACATCATTTACACGTCGTACACGCTGTATAAATACGGTTTCAAGAAATGGTGCCGCATGGTGCTGAAAGACGGCTGGCGGTTTTTCATCCTCGCGTTTATGGATGTAGAGGGTAACTACTTCATCGTGCTCGCATACCGCTACGTAAGTCCTCGATTCCACCCCCTCACAAAACAGTACATAGAAGTAAACGCTGACAAAATACCCAGACAACGATCCTAAGCGCACAATTAATAAACTTCTGGGCCATCGCCGTCGTAGTAATAATCTCCTTCTTCTTCCTGCGCGTCCGCTATCACTACACGCAAATCTTCGGCATTCTGCTCTGCATCGGCGGTCTAGGCGTCATCTTCGGCTCCGACCACATTACAGGCGCCAACAGCTTCGGCGCCACAGACCAGGTCAAAGGCGACTTGTTCGCGCTGCTAGGCGCCACCTTCTACGGCCTCTCCAACGTCTTTGAAGAGTGGCTGGTGTCTGAACGCCCGCTGTATGAGGTCGTGGGGCAATTGGCGTTCTGGGGCATGCTGATCAACGGCACGCAAGCTGGTATCTTCGACCGCGACGCTTTCCGCTCTGCGACGTGGAATGGCGATGTCGCTGGTTACCTCGTTGGTTACACGCTTATCCTCGCGCTTTTCTACTCGCTCGCGCCCGTCTTGTTCCGCATGAGTTCAGCCGCTTTTTTCAACATCTCGTTGCTTACAGGCAGCTTCTGGGGCGTGGCTATTGGTGTCAAGGTGCTGGGGCTGAGCATCCATTGGATGTATCCCATTGCTTTTGTGCTTATCATTATTGGCCAGGTTATCTACTTCCTAAGGCAGAGTTTGGTGGGCGAGGCATTGAAGCCCTGGTTGGGCAAGGATCAGGAGAGGGGGCATGCGGGAGTTGGGACGGCGAGGAGGAGGGTGGAGAGGCCTGAGGCTATTGTTTGAGGGTGGGGTTGTTTTGTTCTATGTTCTGGTAGTTTGTTGGGAGAGGAAGATATCCTATTCATAGCAATGGGGGGCATGGATGGCTGCAACTTCTTATGAATTGATGAATAACTTCTCTGGGGGATCTTGATACATCGTCCGTGACAAAATCTAAGGGATTTCACAAAAGAGGAGGAGGAAGAGGCATGGTAAAGTTGCCAGCAAACGAGGGGCGTTGAAGTCAAAATGCCAACGAGGCAGCCTGGCCTCAAAATAAGTTTCTCTATATTCATCATCTACCCGTACTCACAAATCTAAATATCAAGAGTTCAGTTTTGGCTCCTCGGTCATTCCCAGCATCCTATGCAGGAACCCTTGTGGGCATCGATTCATTTCCTTCCCCACGGCAACATGCGGCTCAAACGCCGAGGCCGCATGATACACACCGGGCCAAACATGCAATTCCGCGATCCCTCCAACCTGCCATATCCTCGTCGCAAACCTGACGGCCGCGTCCCTGAACACTTCACAGGCGCCAACATTGATGAATGTTGGCGGAAGATTCGACAGGTCCTCAGCTCGACCGGCAACCCTCACACCGCTAGGATCATCCCTGTTTGACCCCAAGACAGCGTCCCAGGCCAGTTCATCCGTCCACCCAGGCCAAACTGTTTCCGTGTGGAACTGAATTGCACTCACGTACTCCTCATGCCGATCGTCTAGCATCGGTATGTTGAGCACCAATGCAGCCACCTTGTGGCCGCTGAGTTGGCGTGAGAGCAGGCACGTTGACGCGGCAACAGCCGCTCCGCCTGAAGTCCCGTACAGGACTATCCTGGCTGGATCAATGCCCAACTCCTTTGCATGAGAGACAAGATATACAAGTCCTGCATAGACGTCATATGCGCCCGAGGGTGCTGGATTTTCAGGTGCGAGCCCGTATTCAGGGCTTACAATGAAAACATCGTCGGCCGGCGAAAAGTGCCCCATAGCCTCTGTGACACCCATGAATCGGTCTCCGGCTATCTGGCCTCCGCCATGAACATAGTAGACTACCGGTCTTCCGGCGGGCCATGTCCGGCGCGTTCCATGGGTGCTTTGGTAACCCGAAATGGTTACGGGATGGTCACTCAGACCGCTGATGCCGGGGGCTGTAAAGGTGATGTGCTTGTATTCCGGTTGCTGTTGGGCGATGTGCTGCTCGTTGATTTTCATGTCCAAAATCATCTTTCGTGTGGCTTCGAGGTCGAGAGTTTGTTCGGCATTAGGTGTTCCGCTGGCGTACTTGTAGCCTGGATCAAACGGTGGGCGGACAGGCAAGCTTTCCATGACTGTAGTTTGTGTGTGTTGCGGAAGATCGTTTCGGATTTACAAGTTGTTTGTATACACGACAAGATCGGTAAGAATCGCAGAGTTGGAAAGAGTGCTTAACCGAATCTGCGTATAGTTCCTGGCTACTTATGTTGTTGTCTTGAAGCTAGACTAGGCTCTATTCCATGACATAAGCCCGAGGACTTAAGCCCACGGCTCCCAAGTCTTCCGGGATCCGATCCTACATTCACTAGTAAGTCTAGTAGGCCAAGAGTTAAAGGAGAGCTACTTAGCTTTCCACCGCAAAGCAGACGTCATCTACCCCGAGACACTTGTCACGGCTGCGGAACGTAGGTACTCCGTGGTAGCCAACGTTGTGCGACCTCTAGTGTCGTATCTCCACCTTGATCCGCGGCCCTACACGACTCAGCAATACGAGAATACGGCAACACACGATTTTCATAAAGCCTTAAAAGCTACAACAGATCCTCGCCCTTTTGACGATATTGCTTGGCAACGCATAGCAACCCCAGTCACTTGGATATGCAAGACCACCCGTTCACAGCCGCTTCGCCACGTCGGGCTGTGCAAAGGTCATGGACGCACTCGTATTTCGCAACTTCAAAGTAAAGCCATAAACTTTGCAGTAATGCGACGATAAATATCATATTGTCACAGTCGATTTCAACTCACTCCTCATATCCCCAAGACGCACAAGCGTAGATCATCATGGATCCGGTCGATCAGGCTGGCGACATAGCAGGTTGGTAATTCAACGAAACTGCTCCGTCAAGGTAAATTTTCCTCCGAGCGTGCAATGACAAACACCGGATCTAGCGTTCTGTGGTCTCTTCTCCCCCTGTGCGCCTTCAACAACAAGTTTCCGTGTCAACTGCGTCCATCCATCCCCCACCTACCCTAATCCTAGCAGTTCTCACGCCCTCCTCCAACAAACCTTCACACACGCGCAACTTTGCCTGCGCTCCGTTCTGTCTCCTGCCGAGTACGCTGCTATTTTCCCCGCAAATGCCCAAAATGTCACTCCTACCAGCATCCAGCACGTCCAGCAAACTTTGCGCGACGCGCAGAATGCCTACGAGCAGCGGACCTCAGTAGCGACCCCAAACCGTGACAGATCCCATACTGCCTGGATAATGAAACAGAGTTGCCATAACGGGGCGGATCAGGTGGCAGGTTAGGTTCGATTATGGGCCGGAAGTGACAAGTGGCGATGTCCTGGAGTATGTTTCGCAGAATGTTCGACTTGATACAAATCTTTTCGGTCCATGGGAGAGGAACGTCCGCTTGGGCCATAAACATCGAAGTTTCGGAGCATTCGACCGTTCTTACAAGGACGATAGCGGTTTCTTCTGTATCGCTTTCCATAAAACCCCTCAGATCAAAGATGGGATTTGTACCATTAAGATAGGCACACTCATGACGATCATTGGATTCCGTGGGTCGTGGAGTATCACGGAAAGCAAATACTGTGTGACCTTTACCACGATACTGAGTACATCTAATCATATAGATAATATCGGAAAGACTTGGAGCAGCTTCGAACTATCCATGATAAGTTGATATGAACTGTTTATCTTCAACCGTAGTCTTACCAACCTTATCTAATCCATCCATGTCTACGCCTAAATGGTTTTCACCAGCGGTATTGCCACCACCCGCACTCAAGGATTGTATGTCATCATGTTCCTTCTCCCGCTTCTTATTCTCCGAGCGAGTTTCATCTCCGTCAAAAGGACGCTTTGTTGCCATCTCGAGTGCGGCACGCCTTGCTTTTACATGTGGAAAAGACGAGTCACGTCGTCTAAGTGGGCGTTTTGCTCTCCTTATAACGCGCCCTGACAGAGTGCTTGGTCCAGCACCGGGTCTGTAGAACTTGGACTCGGGTATGTCAAGTTCGGCGTCGTTTAATTCGTCAGTCGGTAGGCAGAAACAGATCTTGTCGTCGCTGAGAAGCTTGAGAAGGGCGTCTGATTTCGCAGTTTGACCGTCAGCAGTATCTTCGGAGATAGTGGGTTGCACCTTTCCCGCTTCTTTCGCGTTATTGAAGTCGGCGTCCTTCTGTTCGATCCGCTATCGCACTAGAATGTGCCGCTGAAGCTTTGCATGTGAATACTGGTGGAGATAATTCTCGCCCAGCGATTGAATAATACCGACGCCCTTTGCGGTTTCAATGTGATAAGCGCGGAAAGAGGTCTCTCCATCGAACAGAGACATGAAAGGTGTGTGACATGGTGGTTAGTGATCAGGCTGTAGTCTGGCAGGACAACTCAGGGTTCACGGGGCATCTTGGCGCCAGGCTGCAATCGCGCTCGCGCTGATTTGCTTCTTCCTCCAGGGCTCATTCGCTTAATCGTCCGTCGACGGTGGGATAAGTCTTGTTCGTTTCGCAATTGACCTCGGCTATATGCGTATCGAAAAGTTGTTGAGAATGAGATGCATGTATGAGGCAACCACCACTAGGCAATGCACGAGGTTTCTATATGATTAACGATTGACAGCTTATTTTCAACCGAGATACAGGCGACGCGAAAGCCCATTAACATCTGCCTCACTCGGGTGAATTCTTTCGGTAGTTCCCCGCAATCGGGCACCAGTTTCAGAGAGTACATCCAGGGCTACATAGGTACGTAGACGAGGCACTCTCTCACGTGATTCGTCCACTAGCGTATCTACCAGCGCTTCTCCTCCCAAACATGCGCAGGGCACGCACCTTTGCTCATGCATAAGAGCACCAAAAAAGAATTTGCAGGCGCCTGGATTTAACATCCTTATGTTTGCAGTCCCATAATATTAGCGAAAGAATCGGCCACAGATTGGAGACCTAGCAACAAGTCGGAATGACATCCACAGTTGATGCAACAATGACTAAAGTTTTCACCGCCTTGTGCTGCTCGTTAAAGCAAGATGTCCATTTCCTCACGCAACGCCTCTCCGAGATTTTCGCCTGGTGAAACTGCCGCCGCCGCAGCAGCTCCAAGGAAAGCAAAGCAGACGATGAGATACTTCATCTTCGAGTTCGTACTTGGGCTTGGGTAAATTGAGATGTGATGGAAAGTCTTGAACAATTGCGGATGTGTATAATGGGCAAGGAGAGGAGGACTAATAGTCTTTTATGTTCGGGTAACGTTTTTTACAAATGCAGCGTGGAGAGATGGGCGGTTGTGGGGCCTAGGTAGTCGATGTGGGATGCTATGGCGATCCTGCAGCATTAATAACAATAGAGTTTGGGGAGCCCCATTGTGCCAGACATAAACTGAATCTATAAATCGTCAGCTTGACCACTTGGGGCGTGCATGTCGCTGGCTTACGGCCGAGTCGCATTGACTGCTTACTCCCTCGACCACAGTCTTGGGTATTGACTATGATCAAACGACAGGCCTTATTTAAGCCCCTTCCAGTCGTACATTCAGACATAGTAATAGGTGGCTTTGCCTCTCGGCATACATCAGATGGATTTCATTATCAAAGTCCTCGTGACTGCAATTCTTACTTCCTTCATTATAGCCGCCCAACGGTCTGGATATATGTTGGAAATATAATACACGAGGAAAAACACACCTGGGCCGGATTTCGAAAAGCGGTGCTGTATATAAGACGAACAAACAAAAGGACCGAGGATAAAGTTTAACCTCTAATCCGATACAAGTCACTCCGCTTCCGCCTCCGTGTCAACATTCTGTTCAGCACCTCCTCAGGAACTCGCGAACCGTAATTATTCCGCTACCGAAAGGACCTCGCCTTATCTTGTATCATCAGACTTTGCATGACTCTGACGGAAATCCCCATTCTCTTCTCCCCTTACTCACAGACCACACGGGCGTTACGCATGTAATAATTGCAGCAATACATATCAACCCAGAACCTGGCAACATTCCCTTGAATGATGTCCACCCATTCAACGAGAAGTTAAACAGTCTTTGAAATGAGGTAAAACACCTGCAGCGATGTGGTGTGAAAGTGCTAGGCATGCTAAGTGGTGCAGCAAAGAGATCGTACAAGCTATTAGGAGGGAGTAGCTCAGATATAAATGACATTCGACGATGAGTACATTCATCAGTCGATGCTGTCTCCGTGACTCTCAGCTTTTCCCTCAAACCGCCATCAACCAGCACTCAAATCTAATACCGCACAGTTCGAAAAGTACTACACGCCCCTACGCAACCTCCTCCTCACAACTGCGCTAGACGCCCTCGACATCGACATCAAAGAGGAAATCCCCATAGAAACAGCAACGCGCCTCATGGCTCGACTGCGCACCGACTTCGGCACAACTTTCCTCATCACTCTCGCACCAGTCGCATCAGCCTTGATACCCAATCCATTCATCCTTGACACACTGTATCCACTGAAAGCCAGCCCTGAATGCAGTACAGCGCAGAGTATATCGCATCCTACGCTTCCGAACCTTAGCGGGTTTTCGTATGCGGAGTTAGAGCGACGCGTGTATGAGCCTGAGATTGCGTAGTATAATACGCAATTTTATGGTGGGTGGGGAAATGCATTGTCGACTGCGTGGTATGATGCCGTGATCGAAGCTGGGTGGAGCCCGGAGAGGATTGTTCTGGGTGTATTGACTGATCCGCACGGTGGGGCGGGGTATATTCCTATTGAGACGCTTGTTAATATTAGTGCTGCATTCTATGGGAAATATAAAGGCTATAGAGGAGGGTTTGGTGGTGTGATGGGGTGGGAGTATGCCCATAGCATCAGTTCCGGGGGAGATCACGAGGGTTTAGGTGGAATTGACTCGGCTAGCACGAAACTCGCGCAGGCATATTGGGTGGAAAGACTTGGTCACACCCTGCGTGCCGAAAACGCGATTGATTACTCGTAAGGTCTGACATGTCGGAATAGCTAGTTGCTAATCGAATAAGATCGCGACGTTCCACAACAAAATAGCTCTATACTCCTGTGAGATTGTAAACTACTCATCATGATATGATAACTTACAAAGAGTCTTCAATGTATATTACACCAAAATCACATCTCTTAGTACGAACGATTCGTCCTCACACGCCTGCCCATCCATCATACCATGCACGTAGCACTCACCGATGAACTCATGGTGTTTATCCCCACGTGGTCTCAACGCATATAAGACCTTTCCCCTCATGAGAACAAAGACCTGGTCATCTATTTTAGCAGCTGCCGGTGCCAATCCAATGAAACCTCGCCGGGTTTCGAACAACCTCCTACCAAAAGTCATCATCTTCGTATCTACACACATCCAGCTCTGCCTCTGCCGTTCTTCAGCAGTCATATTGGTTCTGTCTCGATCAACTAATTCCCAGTCCATGGCAAATCCACGCGATAGTTCGGAACTGTTTTGAAAGTTTCGTCGCCCAGTATCAGTCACTAAAGTGTGATTGAATGCTTCCATTAAAGTCTCGCCAGTAAAGTAGAGGTTATTTGCGTTGTCGGGTTTCCATGATCGCTCTACATCTAGGCCTCCGGTGACTAGATTCCATTCGCACGGGCGCCAAACTCTTGTTATGTAGTCAAGGAGGGATCCCTGGAGATGCAGATACAACCCATCAGTGTAGCAATGTCCACCAAAGGAACCGCTAGCGTTATAGGCATTCTCATATTCTCCGTATTTGTCTGCATCTAGAACCTTTTCAAGTGGGAAAAGAGAGCCTTGAAACGCCCAATCCGGAGCCCATGAGGGCAGTCTGCTCTCATGTGGGTGCTGGAAGGCTGTGTCTGGTGCCGATCTCCATACCTCTCCTAGAAAATCCAACGAATGAGCGTCAACCCTTGTAGTAAAGTAACGCGCAAGTTCAATGTACACGTCGACGTAAGATTTTGTGTAATCGGGGACGATGTCGTCCTCGCATACGTCCATGGCCATTCCTAGAGCTGCATAGAGCTTGTCGCGAGGGTCTTCACATCCATATGCCCGAATGTGATTCAGAACCGAAAGTAATGTGATGTGTGCACCATTTTCCCTGTCTTTCCGAAACGCGTCAAGACGGATTGCCATGCCTTGTTGGAAACCGACGCTCATTCCGGAAGCCTTGTAGTGCGTGACGTGATGGGTGATTCCGAACGCTGCTCTGAGGTGGAGCCAGTCGATACTGCGGCGTCCGCAGAATATCATAGTGCGCATAGGGTTAGAAATAGACCCCTCTTGAACTACCCATGCCCTGCTCCACCAAGGCCGACAACATAACTTGCGTACTGCTTCTGACGCTCTTCGTTGCTCCGAGCCATTGGGGCCAAAGAAGAACGGGTCGTCAGAAGAGATACTCGTGACAGCTAGCTCATCAGAGCCGCCAAATTGTCGTTTCATCTCGTCCAACCTCAATTTCCATTCCTTCATCTTATCGAACGCAAGATCGCTGTCATCTGCTGCTAAGCCAAGCCAGATAGCAACAATCTCAGCCGAGCGATATATCGTATTCATAAGCCGGACTTGCTTGCTGCGCTCGTGGACGTCTGCCTGGTTGATGCATATTGAATCGGCCCAAAACATCATATTTCGTTCTCTTGCAAACAAGAAGATAGCATTGATGGCATCAGCCAGGTTGGATGTGATGGCAATCTCGGCTCCGTTCACAATAATAACCCTTGATCGAGTTTTGCACCCCCAGGTGTATGAAAGCGCTACGTACGGCGGGGCTTTCTCAACTTCCACTGTGATCATCTGGCATTTTGGGTCGGGAGCGGGTAGGAACTTTATTAGCCTGATGGATCTGTTGGACCGGAGAGGCTGATATGAGAACATCGTCATTTCCAATGTATATGGCCAGGACGAGTCAGGCTTACGGTCATGAGCTGAGTAATCGGCAGTGCGCGTTTGGCTTCATCGGTTTATCCATTAAAGGTAGTGATGGTAGCTAGCTAGATCGCTGCAATTATTAATATTCAAAGTGCAACTCTTTGCTTTATAAGCTTGCATAGGAAAACATCGGTGTGAAGAGAGGTCGGCTGCCGGGGGCTGCAGTGGGGCCACACAGGAGCAGAGCGCATCTGAGCTGTGGCGGAGCAAGGCTGAATAAAGCCTAGGGCCTGGCTGGACTTGCAGCCTGAAGCTGAGGGGGGGGGCAGGTTCCCATTGCTTAGAAACCGCATATCGTCACTCCGTAGGTATTAGCGTCGCGTTGTAAAATCATTCTAATGCTGAGGTTCTGGAGATGTTCTTTGATCGTTCTCGCTAAACCGATTTAAGTACTCCGCCAAAAGCGTCTAGATTGCGTCATCCTCCTCCCGCCTTCTTCGTACGCAACATTGAGTCACATGAATTTCAAGATCAACAACACAACCAAGAAACATGAGTAGCGCAAAAGTAGACTACTCCCTATACCTTGTCACAGACTCTACAGAGGCTATTCTTGGCTCTCGAGACCTGGTTGATGTAGTTGAACAAGCTCTGAGTGGAGGTCAGTACTCCTTCCAGTATAATCATACATGTACATACGTGAACTAACCTTCTACAGGGGTTAAGATAGTCCAATACAGAGACAAAACCTCTGACACCGGCGCCCTAATCTCAACCGCAAAAGCCCTTCACGAGAAATGTAAAGCGCACGGGATCCCACTCCTCATCAACGACCGCGTCGATGTCGCCCTCGCAGTCGGGTGCGAAGGCGTGCACCTAGGCCAGGATGACATGAACGTCGCAGAAGCGCGGCGTATCCTAGGCGCCTCGAAAACAATCGGCGCAACCGTATCATCCATCGACGAAGCGCGGATAGCCGTTGAACGAGGAGCAGACTACCTAGGCATCGGCACTCTGTACGCCACCAACACCAAAAAGAACACCAAAGACATTATCGGGATCCCTGGAATTCGGAAGATACTAAAGTATTTGGATCAAGGCAGCGAAGCAGAAAGAAACGTGGGGACTGTGTGTATAGGCGGCGTCAACGCATCGAATGTCCAGCGTATAAAACACCAACTCCTCGCCCCCACGCCGACAAACTCAACCCCCAAGACCATCGACGGCGTAGCCGTAGTCTCAGCCATAATCGGGGCCTCAGACCCTCAAGCCGCCTCCTCCCACCTCTCGACACTCCTGTCCTCCTCACCACCCTTCGCACTCGCCTCCACTGCCACGCACTTCACGCACGAAAACCCGGACAACGAAATTGCCTCCCTCCTCTCCAAAGCCGCAAAATGCACCAAAAAAGTAAAAGAAACAAGTCCACTATCGCACAACATGACCAACCTCGTCGTCCAAAACCTGGCCGCAAACATCGCCCTCGCCATCGGCGCATCCCCCATAATGGCAAACTACGGCGCCGAAGCCGCCGACTTGTCCAAACTAGGTGGCGGCCTGGTGATAAACATGGGCACCGTGACACCCGACGGCCTCTTAAACTACCAAGCAGCAATCGATGCGTACAACAACACCGGCGGACCCATCGTGCTCGACCCCGTTGGCGCAGGCGCGACCTCCATCCGGCGGGAAGCGCTGGTCTCACTGCTGGGCCGCGGATACTTCGATCTGATCAAGGGAAACGAGAAGGAGATCCTCGCCGTAGCCCAGGCCTCCGGCCTTAGTGTCAAGGAAACGGCGACACAGCAGCAAAGAGGTGTAGACAGCGGCACTTCGCTCTTCACCCTCCCTCAGAAAGCGACTCTCGTAACTCACCTCGCCGCCCGCGAACGCAATATCGTCCTCATGACAGGCGCCACAGACGTCCTGTCAGACGGATCTCGCACCTACGCCATTTCAAACGGACATGAGTATCTCGGTCGTATCACGGGAAGTGGGTGTACACTGGGCACCACGCTGTCAGCCTACCTAGCTGCGAACCCAAGGGATAAGTTGGTTGCGGCGCTGGCGGGTGTGCTGCATTTTGAGATTGCGGCGGAAGATGCGGCGGAAAGGGGTGATGTTAGGGGTGCGGGCACGTTTGTGTCGGCCTTTATCGATGAGTTGTGGAATGTGGGCGAGGGAATTGGCGGAGGGGCTGTGAGACTGGGGGAGAGGGCGAAGGTGGTTTGTTTGAGGGGGGAGGTGAATGGGGAGGGGTTTCTTGGGGAGTCGTGAGAGAGAGAGAGAGAGAGAGAGAGAGAGAGAGAGAGAGAGAGAGAGAGAGAGAGAGAGAGAGAGAGAGAGAGAGGTGTTGTGGGGAGAGAAATAGAAAGAGAGAGTGTGTGTGGAGAGAGATGGGAGGATATAAAGGGATGGTGAGGAAATGATAGGAAGTGATATATACTCAAGTTTTTTTCATGGGGGTATATTCCAATAGAAAAAAGCTGGAGAAGGAGGAATCGGAAATCTTACACCCCTCCCCCCTTTTTCCATAATACTTCTCTTCCTTCTTCCCCATTCATCTTTCCGTTACGCACTACCTTCCGCTCGCCGTTCCTCACATTTCCAGTAGCAGAACAGACAAACCCACAACACGACGCCAAAAACACACCACAAATTTCTCAAACCCTACACAGATACGACGCCTACCTCGCCTTCCTATACCGCCCCTGATTCATCTCCGCCTTGAGCGCATCCTGCTGATCCGGCAACGGCGCCCTCTTCCTCACATCACCCCCAACGGGACCTCCCTGAGCGCCCGCAAACCCCTGCTGCTGCTGTTGCAGTTGTTGAGGAGGCGGGGCACCCGGCCAGCCAGGCGGCGGGGCACCCATTCCGCCTGGTGGTGGTGGCGGAAACCCAGGGAAGCCCGGAGGAAGCGGCGGCATACCCGGCGGCATTCCCTGCGGAAAGCCCGGGAAATTCGGTGGCGGGGGGAAAGGAGACGCGCCATTGCCATTTGGCGGCGGGGGACCGTGGTGTGGGATTGGGGGTGGAGGGAGAGAACCTGATGCGATGAGTTGGGCGATGCGTGCGGGATCCATGCCAGAGAAGGGCGGCATTGGCGGACCGCCTGCGTTGGGCTGGGGTGGGGGAAACGGCATGCCTGCTGGCGGGGGAGGAATGGGGTGTTGGTTTGCACCGCCGATGCCGGGGAGAGCGCTCGAAGTGCCGTCTGGAGGTGCGTTGAGGCCTGGTAGTGAGAGACCTGGTGGAAGGAATGGTGCACCAGCCGCGTTCCGAGATGGCAGTTTCTGGTCGACGAGACCTTCGGCTTCGTCTTCGGCTTCCTGCTCTTCTTCCTCCATCTTCTGTCGCCGCCCCTGGCCGCGGTCGAAAGTTCCTTGGGCTTCGGCCGCGGCTTGCCCAATGTGGTACCGGTCGTTGACGTAGTTTGTGTCGCCGGGTCGGGGGCGGGTCCAGAATCGCGTGACGCGGTCGTTGGAACCAGACGCGAGAATGTGGCCGAGCGGGTGCCAGTCCATGGTCCAGACGGTGAAGTCGTGAGCGTACTGGAGGCTGTGGGCTGGGTATATGGTTTGAGAGGGTGCGCTTTGTGAGTCGGCGGCATCGTAGGGTGATATTGAGGGCGCGACACCGGCGGGCGGGTTCTGCTCGTCGAGGAGGTAGTGATGGATACTACCATCGACGCCGCCGGTAGACAGCAGGTTCTTGTGCATGGGATGCCAGGCCATGGTAATGATGTCCTTTTCATGTCCCTTGAGCAGTAAGACGTCGCGCATCATTCTGATGTCAAAGATGCGGGCTGTGTGATCACGGGCACATGTTGCTAGCATGTTTCCTTGGACGGGCTCGAACATGGTTTTTGATATTGGGTTTTTATGTCCATGAAGTGTCGTGAGACAGCGCCCTGTCCGCGGATCCCAGAACTTGACTTGGTGATCCTTTGACCCTGATACTAGCAGCCCCTTGTGTGGATGCCAGTCGACCGACTTGACCTCCCATCCGTGTCCTGTCAGTGTCGACTCTTCCGTACTTGATGCAAAGTCCCAGATCTTCAGTGTGGTGTCGTCGGCGCATGTGACGAACTTGGTGTCTGTGGGCGCTATTGAGAGTCCTCTTACGGCTTCGGTATGCGCTTGGATTTCTTTGACGTTGTTGAAGTTGGTCTGCCAGTATTTGACCACTCCCGTCTGGTCGGCGGACAGCAACCAGTCGTCGGTAGAGGTGTACTCGACGGCACGAATGGCAGCCTCGTGGGCCTGCATGATGGTTTCGAAGTTGAAGCCCATGCCGTTCCATAGCGTAAACTCGCCGCTCGTCGATCCAGTAAGCAGTCGTCGCCCCTCCGGCGTCCATTTGACTACGTTTATGGGGTGCTTGACTTTGTTGAGGGAAGAGTGTACGGCTTTCGCAGGTATCGATTCGGCGGCGCTGGCGACTCTTGCTGCTGGGGGTTGCATATCGACAATGTAACTTGCGCTCGGTCGCTCCATCTCGGGCATGGGGATATTCTTGTATCGTGGACGGCGGTTGCGCATCCATTGCACCGTTGTCGAGCCATAGTCCGTTACCGCACCTAAGACGACCGTCAGTTGTTGGCTCTCAATGCGGGTTGTTCTATAATAGAGGGCGCAGCAGAAGTGGACTGGACTGCCGATCCAGAGACATAGACACAGCAACGATTGGATTGTGGAATGTTCCTATGTGATGGTGTACTCACGTTTCGGTCGAGGTCGCAGCCCTCCCTCAAAATCCGGGCGATGAAATTCGCGCTCCATGGTGGCTTCTTTTGCCGAAGTTTATATCTAATCGATGCGCATCAAGTCGTTTATCAAGGCGAGAGGTAGCGACAAACGAACAGGTTGACGAGTCGCGATGCGCAAGCTGCGGTCGTATAGTGAAAGCGCGTGCTTTGTCGCGTACCTCCACCGGGGATCAATCTAGCGCGAAAGCCACAGAAGTCCGCGAGCCACACCCACAAGCCACCGATGACGAGCCACTCGAGGCGCCACGCTGATAAGCCACTTACTTACCCAAGGGTTCGCATGCGTGGGCGAGCTGCATCACCGTGCAGATCCCCGCTCAGAAGACTCCCAACAGAATCCAAAAGGGCCTTCGTATCTTTCAACCCACTGCAGCGAACACCTCGGTCATGGCGCGCTTACTCCGAGTACAAAATCACCACTGCCGCCACGGGCCACGGCCAAGTAGTCCTACTTCCACCCTTCCAATCGCCGCATTCGACCATCAGCCCGACTCCTCGCTACCACCCTGAGTTTGTTAATTACCGCCGCAGGAGCCATTGCGCTCTTGGGATTTACTGGCTATTACTCGAGTCGTCTCGCATTCCCATCATGGCGACAATCACCCAAATGGCCACTTCTTCTGCGCTTGATTCATCACATGTCAACCGCTCTACCAACGCCTCCGTGTACCGCGGAAAGGCTACCACCGAGCACAAGGCCAATGGCACCACCAAGCTCGCCCGCGACACCAAGTATCGACATGTCTTTGCTACACACTCTTCAAGACGCAATTCATGTCTGAGCCACGATGCAGACGCGCACCCCAGCTTTGTTGGCTTTAGGAACCTCATGATCCTGGTCCTGAGTACATCTCCCGCTCCCCCGACGATACCCGCGCCTGGCTAATAGGAGTAGTTGTTTCCAACCTCCGGTTGATGATTGTGAACCTGCAAAAGGTGTGCAATTTGTATACCATTATCTTTTATATACTAATATAAACAGTATGGTGTCCTCATATGTCTCTCCTGCCACGACTACCGCCGCTCCGATGTCATCACCGGCCTTCTCCTATACCTCCTGGTGCCAGCCCACCTTTTCGTAACGTACCTGATCGAACTGGCCGCTGCCTGGCAAGCGAACCGAGCCTACTCCCGCATATCCCAGGAACGAGATAACGATTCACCGGTCAAGTATGCAGCAGCATTGCGAAGCTTCAACTCGACATGGTACACCATCGCCTTCTTCCACAGCGTCAACGCCGTCGCAAACCTCTATATTGCTACAAAATACGTCTACTACGACATATACCACCCGGGAATCGGCACGCTGTGTGAACTACACGCTGTCATCGTCTTCTTGAAGTGCGCCTCGTATGCGCTCACGAACCGCGACCTGCGCCACGCCTACCTCCACCCCAAACAAGCCGATCCGCTCCCCGAACTATACAAAGCATGTCCCTACCCGCAAAACATCAACATGAAGAACCTCTGCTACTTCTGGTGGGCGCCAACCCTCGTCTACCAGCCCGTCTACCCTCGAACAGACAAGATACGCTGGGACTTTGTCTTCAAGCGCCTAGCCGAACTAGCCGGTCTCAGCATCGTCATCTGGATCGCATCCGCTCAATACGCCGCCCCCTTGCTACAAAACTCGCTCGACAAGATCCTAACGCTAAACCTAACCTCAATCGTCGAGCGCGTCATGAAGCTCTCCACCATCTCCGTCTTCTGCTGGCTGTGCGGCTTCTTCGCCCTCTTCCAGTCCGCCCTCAACGCCCTCGCAGAGGTAATGCGTTTCGGCGACCGCGAATTCTACGGTGACTGGTGGAATGTATCCTCCATCCGTACCTACTGGACCACGTGGAACAAACCGGTGACAAACTTTATGCGCCGACATATTTACTCGCCCCTAGTCGGTCGCGGCGTTCCCCCCGCCGCAGCCCAGATCTTCGTCTTCTTCTTCTCGGGCGTCCTGCATGAGCTGCTCGTCGGCGTCCCCACGCACAATGTCATTGGCGTCGCCTTTGCCGGCATGATGTTCCAGATTCCGCTCATTGCGCTCACGGATGTTATTCAAAAGGTCAAGTGGATCCAGGGGAAAGTCGCGGGTAACATGATTTTTTGGATGAGCTTTTGTCTGGTGGGGCAGCCGCTTGCGGCGTTGCTTTATTTCTTTGCCTGGCAGGCCAAGTATGGGAGTGTGAGTCGTCAGGTTGGTGAGAGTCCGGTTAATGTGTTTTATCGGCGGTGAAGGAAAATGGATGATGTTGATGTTTTTTGTGTTTGGAACTGAGATGGTTGGGGTAAATGCTTGAAGCGTTTTTTTTGTTTTCTTTTCGTGAAACCTGGACGGTCTACATACACGTCCAATCAGTCTCGCAGATTTTCTGAATCATAGCTTTGTTTACATTCTTTTCATACACACACTCTCTCTTTGTTTGTCTATCCCAGTGAGCAAAAGTGAGTTGAATCACATCCACCTTCTCCCGCACATCCACCTCACCAACACTCTACTCACCCTCACAAAACCCCACCCAAACTCTCCCCAACAGCCGCCACCACCCTGCAAACCCTCCTCTCCAACACTCCTTCAACACGCTCAATCCACAACCCATGCACTCCATTCTGCGCCCCGGTATCCGCAAACCGCCTCAACGCCACCATCACATCAGACTTCTCCGTATCATCCCTCGCACGATGCCATGTCAAAACCACCTCCGCAGCACAGAAAACCCGCATCCCAAGCGTGAAAACCTCTGCTTTAGAAGTCCAGCCCAGCGCACCGTCGGATTCGGTTGCTGCGGTTTGCATGAGTGTTTTGAGGGCTGTTATGGCCCATTGAGTGAGGGGTTTGTGGAGTGTGGGTGGGATGCTGGAAGAGGGCAGGAGTAAGAGCAGCTTCGACCAAAGCAGTGTATCCAGTACATCGTCTTTGTACAAATTCTGCTTTTCCTGCGCAAAGAGCGACGTATCTTGCTTCCTTTCTTCTGCAAGGGTTTGCGCAAAAGGCGTGCTGAGGGTATCTTTCGTCTTCATCTTCGTATTCGCCGTCGCCGTGGTGGTGGCGGTTGACGTCACACGAGTCATCGCCTCCCTCACCAGATCCGCAGAACGGGTGAATGCACGACTGAGATACAGTAATAATTGGTGACTTGTCAATATCGGCACTGTATCCTTGAACACGACGCCTTGCGCGCGGAGCAAAATGCCCGCCGTCGCCGCGGCTAGATCGCGTATCTCGTCGTCGTCGTCGTGGAGGAGGTCGTACAAGATGAGGCTGAAGCTCAGGATCAGCGTACCTGTTGCAGCCGAGGTGGCGCGCGCGGTCAGGATACGGGGGAGTGCGTAGAGCGATTGGATAGCGGCGGAACGCGTATCGAACGGGTTTGTGTCGAGGATTGTCTGCCGGAGAAGGCGGATGTAGCGTGCGATTGCGGGCAGGATTCTAGCTCGCTGGTGTGCCAGCGTGGCGTAGGCGTGGTCGAGGAAGAAACTGAGGAGGTGGAGGCCGGATTGCATGTTTGACGGTGGGGCGCTGAGGCATTGTTCTTCTAGTCTGTCCAAGGTGAGGAGGACTTGGTCTTCAGTTGTCTGGGTGAAGAAGTCGGCGTGGAGGGCTTGGTTTGTCAATGCGGAGGAGAGGACGGATTGTGCTTTGGAGATTACTTCGGCGTCGCTGGCGGAGAGGACTACACGGTGGATGTGGGAGAGGACCAGTGAGAGGGGAATTGTCAGGTCAAGCGTGGGCTTGGACTGTATGATTGCGTCTAGTGTGTCTAGAGCTGCCAGGCAGGTGTCTGCGTCTTCGGTTGCGAGGAGCATGAGGGCGGAACCGATGCTTTGGTACTCGTTCGATGCCATGACGCCGAGGGAATCATCTCGCATGATGACCCTGTCGATGAAGAAGACTTGCGCCAGTGACGTTCGGTACAAATCGTCTCCATGGTGGCCATTGGGTCTAATGCTGTATTCCGGGCCGACGAATACTGCTCCAGCGAGATCGTTCCAGGCGTACATGATCGAGACAGCCCCAGCCTGGCGAAGCATGGTCATACCACACAAACTAACAATGTCGAGGAACGCGGCCCGCACGAAGAGACAGTTACTTGAGGCGTACCAAGTTGGTGCATGTTTACCCATCTGCTGCATCATAGTCGCGAAGCGGTGAAGAGCTATGGGAAGTTAGCCGTACTGCGACCATACACGTAGTGTGCTTCAGAGAAACTTACTGAACTGAGTCGGGTCGCGCAGAATCTTCCTTAGAAAGTACTTCATCACCAGGAGTCTGCCATGCTGTGCATTGCGGCCTTCTGGGAGACTATCCATGATCGGTCCGAGAGCACCAAAGCCTTCGTTTACAGAGCACAGCGATACATACGTCCTTGCTGCCATGTCCCGCATATGCCAATGGGGGCTTGGAAGTAGGTTTCGCACCAGACTTTGGATCTTGGAAATGTCGCCAGGTGGTCGTGCTTGACGCAGGATCTGGAGCGCTGGGAATACGCCTTCAGCACCGTGAAGATCAAGCGGAGAGCTGCCACTCTCAGGCGCATCCATGATCCCCTGGTTGCCATTCGGGTCGAGCAGATCGAGCAGGATGTTGACTAGACTGGGATAGTTGTCGTAGGAGAAACGCGAGGTCTTTGCTCGGTCGCGCTCTTTCCAGTCTTGAGCTTCATCGCTGCCTAATAGTCGCTCTATCAGGGCTTTGAATAACATCAAACTACAGTTACGGAGAGGCCATCTAGAAAAGAAGTCAGTAAAGAGGTTGCCATTAAAAAGCCGAAGTCTTACATTGGTGAGTTCAACGTCTTTGCGGCTAGTTCAAGTCCTTGGCCAATATATGCCTCAGACGCGACGCTGAGTTTCGAAGTTGTGAAAATCTCTTTGATGCAGTTGAGCGCATGTACTTGAGGAAGACGGCTCTCTTCAATGTTTGCGCTCTGAGCTTGGACCAGGGTTTCCGCAGTGAGATCCTTTATCGCTCTCGGGAACAACTTGCCACTGGATTGCGGCTCTGCGGCTAATAGAGCTGACATAGCCGCGGGAATGCCCGCAGATCTCCGAGTGATGGCATCTGACTTGGCTTGTATGGAGCTTAAAGTTTCCTGGTAAACGTCAGCTTAGATACGACCGACGCGAAGATCACTGGCATACTTGATACCATGCTTCCGGCAATGCGCGAAGTGAGGGGATACTTGATGTCACGCAGCGACGACAGAAGACTGCAAAGGTTTGAGACACCGTAGAAAAGGCACCGCGGTGGCGTAGCTCAAGTAACTGGGTGAAGCACAGCCTTCCTAGCTTCTCGAAAAGCTGCGGGGTCATGAGATCTGTTTCTTTGTCGCCCACAGGAGCTTTTGAAATCACAGTTCGGAGTAGTACACTGAAAAATGTTAGAGGTACTCGAAGATTCTGGCGGCTGCTTACCTTGCTTCTTTTAGACCTCTCCATGAGTAGCTCAATATTTCCTTGGTGTCCAAGCCACCCTCGTCTTCCATCTCGTCGGGAACGTGTCCTTCCGGTGCATCTGCGCACAAAACGTGATAGACACAATTCCATAGGCTTTCAATGCTCTCAACGACATCGCTATGAAGATGTTTCCATTGTCCGAATGCGTCTGGCGGCATATCCGATACGAGAGAATAGAAGTCTACCTGGTCGACGACATATCGCAAAGCGGCAAAGATACCGTGAACAGGTCGGCCATCAACAGCTTGTGAGAGGTCCGTATGCGCTACGGCCAGAGTTCCCTTGAGTTGAGTCTGTAGATGTTCGAAAATCGCCAATTTCGAGGAGAACTGGTCGCTCTTCGAGTTTGCTGTGTCCTTGCCAGCCGAGGCAAAGACCATGCCGTATGCTCGAGCAACACCATCCGCTTGATCAGCTCTTCCAGTACGAAGCATGATGGCTTCTGCTCGTGCAATGAATGGGGGAATGATTGACATGACACCTTCTTTCTCAGTTTGCGGTAGAGCTACCAAGCACAACTGTAAAACCGTCACAGCCGTATCTCGGACATCGTCGAAGGGATCCAGTATCAGATCCAGGAGCGAGCGAAACAACTTCATGTTCCCGATGCGGAGTTCGTGGGCCCAATTCAATTGTCCTTGCGCAGACTTGGACAAGCTGTTGAATGGGACGCCAGGATCTATACCAGAGCGTAGTACGATGATAAGCGAACGAAGTGCTGTGATACGGCTCTGGTAAGACGCAGTTGGGCGTAGTTCCCACTCAAGAAATCGTATGTACCAGACAATGAAGGAGAGTGATTCGAGAAGTGGATCTTGCTGCCTATTTTTTGAGTGCGATAGTCCAAAGTCGAATGTCGCTTTCGGGAAGGGAAGCCGAGTCTGACTAGCAGCTCCGCCTTTCAGTATCCCCTTCGACAAAGTAGCTGTACTCGCCCTCAATCGGTCGAACAGCTTCTGCGTGTATCCATGTACCTCCCGGCGGAAGTTGGAATCCGTTTCGGTGTGTAGGTGGATGAGGTTACGCTTAAGTGCTTGGAGGACACCACCACTGAAAACTTTCGTTACAGAAGTCGAGTATACCGAAAGGAACATTCCGGCGAGTCTAACCTCGGGCTCTGGGTCCGACATCCATTTTCCCGCGATGTTATCAGGCAAATAGACAGCGTCGTCGCGGATCTCTATGCTGTTATTTACTCTGTGATCTACGTTGAAAGTAAGTACGCATTACAGGCCATGAGCAGCTAGAATCAGGGTTTCTGGTACTTACCGTTGTCTTTTACGATAGTGAGCTCCTTTCCAGTAGCGATTGACGCTAGCAAGATTCTGAACTCCTCGGTGGTGTCAAAAGGAGTATGAAGACCGCTTTTCCAAGACAGTTGTTCCGGCAAAGCACCTTTTTGTGGAACGTGAGATCCAAATCGGAGGTAGGCTAAAAAGCGGGTGTATTCTGCAACGTTTGGCAGGAAGCAATGGGGAAAGACATGGGTCTTAAACTCCTGGATGCGATCTGGCCAATCTCTTAGGGTCCTGATTACTGGATCTACCCACAAGGGTAACTCTTCATGACTGGTTTCCGCTTTCCAATAATCTGGGAGGCGACGAGCCTGGGTTAGGAAGTTCTTGATCAGGTGGCCTGCAGATAACGACGTGTCATGATGGACAACCCAGGCGAGAAATGATAGAAACACCGTTCGAGTGGTCACAACATCTTCGGTTGCACCCGAGGAATGTTTCAACTGCTCGTCGAATAGACTGACCAGCTCCGGAATTGAGATGACGTCCTTGAGCAGAAAGTGTGCGAGACCCTGCAAAGCCGGCTTGACTTTGATGCGGTCCTCGCGCTCGCATATGATATCAAGAAAACAGGCAGTGGCTTGCTTTCGAAGTTCGATTGCGCGTGGATCTTGGTCTTTGGTGATGACGCCTGTGAGGACTAGGAGCATTTGCCTCATTGACTTACCCTTGGCATCACCGGATCTTTGGAGATAGATATTGAACGTCCTCATCCATATGGAGTCGTTAAAAATTTCTTCTTGTGCATATTGGCACTTGGAAGCTGCACAGTGCTCAATAATTGCACACAGAGCATTGGACGCGGCGGCCCGATGGCTGTTCTCCAAGTCCGGCAGATCTGCAGTTTCCAGTACTGGGGAAATAATGCCATGGAGCTTTCTAGCACGGTGTCAGTCATGTTCGACACCGTTACAGCAAAGCTCACGGACTTTGCACGCTTACTTCACGCCAGTAGCAGGTTCCTCCACATCAAAATTGGGCAGGACCTTAGCCACATTTTTCGCCAAATCTCTCAGCACCTTGTCAGGAACTGGTATCTCTGAGTCGTCACATGGTACTTGCGCCGTCATCTCGAAAGGCTTTGGAGTTGATGTCGCAAAGTGGACGGAACCGAAATGATTGATGGGTGTGGTTTCCTAGACGGGTGTGGGTTGTGATGACTCAGCGGCAAATCTTGCAATTTTGGCGTTCGTCCCTCCATGCCTTCACAGCTACACACCGAAAACGGAACATACGCATGATCAGAACAGCCCCATCCACGCGCTCTGTCGGAGCGATAACACTAATGAAGGTAGCAAAAGCATCAGATGCCCCATGTCGCTTGATTACCTCCAACGATGCGCATCTTCGCGCCGTGACGCGCTCGGCGCAGACGCGTCAATCCTTGTGCCTGGTAGGCGCAAAACCAACCTACACCACACACATGTTATCACCATCAGATGCATGGCATCATTCCCATTTCCGCATAGCCCGAAAGCTTATTTTGAGATCAGTCTGTGTTGGAACAGATGCAGTAGTAGTATAGATAAGGTATATTGACCTGCTTCTATCAAATTATGCTCGAAGTCTTGTAATCATCTTATGGGATCGGTATAGTCGGCTTTTCTAGTCACAACTTCGCTGCCATTTTCTCCAGGCAATACCCGCTCATACACTGTACTGTGACCTACAACTCGCATTTCGTTCGCGTCGATGCGGTCCCTCTGCGCACCAACACATGCATCCCTTACTACAGAATCTTTCGAGTTGATGAGGGGCTTCGGACATGGCGTCAACGTTCCGTTTGCGCAGAATGCGCGACCACAACTAACCATAGCTTGGCAGCCAATGAAGCCTATCATGTGCTTACCGGAAGGCTGCCCCGAGGCCTGGAGCATTTTCATAGGACCACGCAAGGCGCGGACTCACCTTCAGTATATCATTCCCGTTGACCGGAGTCCTTACCTGAACCTCGGGTCGCTGCAATGCCTGTTGAGTATATATCTGCCATTCAAGGGCGATGAGTGCTCCGATCCTCCACTAAAGGTTAGAGCGCTCCTTGGGTTGTCGGATCGAACAGTCTAGAGCGTATGCTTGTTGTACGGCCATGAGATCATCGCGTAATACTGCGCCCATTGTCGGGGGAAAATGCGACTCTCCGTTATTTTGCACTCCGCCCGCTGGAGAAAGGCCTCTCAGTATCGGAGGACTACACAATGGGGACGACGAGGATGTGAAGGATCTGGCAAGTTCCGGTGGTGCGCTGTATGAAGATTCGGCCCCCGACTTCCACCCCGAACGTACTCATGGTTATCATTCCATCCAAAAAGACGGTTATCGGATACTCAGAACCTTCGATCTTAACACATCACACCCCGAGACTGTTACCGGAGCCGACTTCAAATACTCGACAAAGCAAGGAGGTGTTGGAGAGAGGTACACCGACATGGCGCCCTCAGGAAGATCTCTTACCTCATCCGCTGTCCCTTTCCGAAGTGAACCCGTGCCAGATCGCCACTACTTGGCTCACGGGATCACTAGCGAACCTCACCAAGTGAGACAGAACTCGCTAAAATCTATACCAACTTCAGCTGCCACGTCAAACTCAGGACCGATCAAGCATCTCCAATCACTCGGACAGCTGACGGGATACGCCACAAGTGAGGACGAGGATGAGAAAGATACAGTACGGGAAACCAAGAAGCCTATACGCGCAATGAATAGCATCTACAAGTCAGCTGAATTCGTTGACACAGATAGTAGTGGCAAATTGGAAGACGACCAGAAATTTCAGTGCCCGGAAATTCAAGTGGAGGAGCCCTCGAAGAGCCTACACACATCGCCGCCTCTTGCGAGTAATAAACGAAGCCTCCAAAAGCCTTCTACCATGTCACTCAAACGCGGAGACTCTCTCAAAAATGCGGCGGATAGTGGTACGCCCAAAAAGCGGCCCTTGTCGCCCAATGCTCCAGTCAACGCTTCGAAGCGGCCAGCGACCAAGGGAGGTTTCGTTATGAGCAGCGACGAGAGCGACAATGACACAGATGATGACGAACCTACACAATCTAAGTCTGTTGCTCAACAGGCTTCACGTCCGTTGATCCGGCCTGTTCCGATGCAAACCGCTTTGCGAGCAACACCCGCCACAACACCTTCCCCGGCCAAACAGGTAAACAGGACCCGTCTGAACATGCTTCTTGGGAGGAACAGAAGTGCGACACCTGCACCAAGGCAGTCTTTGCCGCCGAGCCAGTCAAAAGGAGTGTTGCTACAATCAGCTGGTTCCGCTCCCCCTCGTGGAGTTTTTGCATTGCCTCAGGTTCCGCACGATAAATTCCTGCAGCGCAATCATACCCAAAATGCGACTCAATCTCGAAACAATAGCAAGAGTATGGCTGGGGGCAAAGAGATGGAATCCCTCAAGCAGCAGAGTGTTGCACCCAAACCTAGAGAGGCGACGCCCAGAATCACAGACAAGACATCTTCTCAAGCGCAGGATAATGCACGATCTATGCCTGTGGATAAATCACTAACGCGTGAGGCACCAATGTCGAAATCCAACGCGCAGCCTGTTCGCCCGGCGACCGCCACAATTGCGCGGAATAGTCCTCAGCTTCAGCAACGCAAGCCACCTCAAGGGGCGAATGCGACACCTGGAGGTGGTAAGAGCTCATCAAACACAATGAAAAATGGAGTCAATCAACCCAGGAGTCTTCTTCAAACCGCGCTAGATGAAATGAAGAAATCCGCGACAGGCGGTTCCTCAGATACCCAGCCATGGATCAGTGAAGACAAGACGCACAAGACGCAGGATGCTTCGGATTTGCTATCAAAAACGAGCCGGGCGCCTACAAAATCTTTTCCACCAGACCCCAGTGGTTCAGCTGCTCCGAGGTCGAGCGCATCATCTAAGCCTCAAGCTTCTGATACGCCGGTGCCCAAGGTTCCGAAAATTCAACCCAAGCACCAAGGCTCAAACTCGACACAAAAGCAACAAGTATCAAACATTTTGGAAGAAAGTTCAAGATCATCCAAATCGGCCTCATCTTCGGCAGCACAGCCATCACAAAAGCGGAAGGCTGATAACATTTCCGACGATGCCGGCGGTACCACTGTCACAGCCCACAAGAAACCAGCTGCTCCTCCTTTCAGCACTGCTACGAAGCCAGCTAATGACGATACCACGAAGAGTCCACTGCCTGTAACCAAATCCGGGCAATCTGCCCGAGATGATGGTCAGCTCAAGAAGACATACGGAGCATCTTTAGCGACTGCCGCTCGGAATCCACCTCCAGTGGTCGCCAGCGGATCGAGTGGGAGTGAAGTGAAAGGACCTCACAAAGAAGCAAGGCTATTAATGAGGCAAACAACTGCCAATCCAACGAGGATCATCTCCAGCCTTCCGACGACTACCACGCCAAACAAAGTTGGGCAGAAGCAGATTGTCTCCAATTCTTCTGGCTCAGAGGCTACGAAACCCCCCAATTTGAAATCTGGATCAAAGCCTCTTGGCACTGGAATAGAGAAGGAGCATGACGCCGCCCGTGCAGGAGACGCGTCTAAGCCTGGCCCTTTGAAAATAGTCAGCGCAGTGGACAAAAACGGATCCGAAGCCCAGAAATCAGTACCCTCCGCATCAGTCGGCTCTCTCGGGGATATTCTAACCAAGTCGGGTCATTCTCAGCGTTCTGGAGATACGTCCAAGGGTGAATGGAATTTGGGTGGTGGAAGCGAGGGAACAGCGAGGCCAGCTCACCAAGACAGCGTGGGAATACATGCAACGCCCGCACCAACAACTTCTGATGTTGCTGCTGACCCTTCACACCAGCTCCATCAAAGCTCCGACGCCCGCGAAACTCTGCCACTGGTCAAATCGCCGCCCCCAGCGCGTCCTGGAAAAGAACCGGCTCCACCTGAAGTTGCCCCGACACCACCCGTATCACCACCAGTTGCAGGTGCAATCCCTTCTAGCTCGGCAGCTAGCACCAACGAGGATGTCTTCATTCTATCTCAGCCTCCTCCAATCCACAAAGAAGCAGTACCATATTTTGAGTATTCAGTCTTCCAAAAGCACTGGTCCAGCTCGCAAGAAGAGAGCGACTGCACAACAACCGAGATAACCGTGCGACCTTGCACCAGCATCAATGAAGCAAACACACAAGCCGAGAGGCTGTTCCAGAGCAGCCACAAGTACCTCCAGGACATGCTCGTCGAGCGCAGTACCAATCGCGATGACAACGGCTGCGCAGTCTTCCTCAGCCACATCTCGCCCTTTGACTACCCGGCGAAAACGTCACACATCAAGATCTGGGTTCAACGTGACGCCGTCTCCAAATTCGCGAATCAAACACCGCAGTCATTCAAAGATACAACGTTCATCTCAAGCACTGGGTACATCCTCCGCTTGTTCAAGCTGGTCACACCACCCGACTCCGATGACTCTGAAACCTCGAGCTCGGATTCAGACCCGAACAGCGCTGAAAACGCTTCTCATGAGCCGATCCGCGTTTACTACCCCCACGCACGCCCTGAGGTGTACACTACCATCGCAGCCGCTAACCGGGCAGCTCGGAGCCTGCAGATTGAGCTCAGCCATGAGAAAGACCCCAAGGACGCGATGACCAAGACGTTTCAGCAAAGCGATCTCGAGAAACTCAACTTGAAGGTGATGGAGCTGAAGGAGGCGGCGGATGGGGAGGAGATGTGCTGGCAGAGCAGGTTCAACGCCTGTGGGCTGGGGGGAGATAGGCTGGAGTTGGTGGTGGAGAAGGCGCGGATCTGTGGACCAAGGAACATTTGACGGGTAGGGTTTTGGGGAGGAGAAATTGATATTTAGTTTTTGAGGTTTTTGCAAGGTAGAGAAAAAGGAGTGGAGGGATTCGAGGATGGTTGATCGATACTTTGTTTACTTGCGAGTGTGAGCCATGATGATCTTCAGGAAATGATTTGAGGCGTGTCAATTCCCGGTCCCTGCAAGGTTATCAATATCCAATGTATTCGTTTCCACAACCCCTCGTCTAGATACCACGAAGATGATATATCAAGGTCCGAATGATCTCATCTTTGCCACTTTCAAAAACTCTATACAAACACCTCACTCAACCAAAGCTTTGTGCCAACGACGTGAACACCCCACCACACCTCAGCAGTCTTTCCAATCCCCACTCCCATCTCATCCCACTTCATCCAACAACAGCATCCCAAAACGCGCCATCCGCCTGCAAATTTCGATACTGCATCTCCGTCCCCTCCCACTCTCCACTCCCCCACATACTCCTATACTTTCGCACTCCACTTTCTCTACCCGCCTCTCCCCTACCCTTACCCTCCTCACCCTCACACCCCCCTTCCTCCTCCTCCTCCTCCTCCTCCCCCATCGTAACAACATCCTCCAACTCACCAACCTCACTGACCTCCACCGTTCTCCTCACGCCAACGCCCCTCCCCCTAGCATCCACGCTGACCAACCCCGGTAACGCGAGAACATGCGCCATGCGCACCCGCGGGGCCGCCGTGTCCGGGCAAAAGGACACGAGCCAGGTTACAAGAGTGCGGGGGTGAGAGTAGAAGATGAAACATGGCTGATTTGTGTTTCGAGAGAGGAGGGAAGGGAGGAGGGAGGGGGATGTAGAGGGGTGAGTGGATGTAAGGATTAGTTTGGGTGCTGTTGATATGGGGGTAAGGGAGAGAGACTGTTGGGGAGGTTTTTTTTTAGCGGTTGCAAGTGGGGAAGGAAGAAGAAGAAGAAGAAGAAGAAGAAGTCGAGGTAAAAGGTGTTGTTGAGCTTGATAAGAGACGCGCAGACGGGGACAATAAATGCCCCGCTGCTACTAGCTCTCGGAGAGCGTGGGGTAACCGGTGCGGCATGACAAGAACCAAGAGCAGACAGCGAAGCAAGACGCCAATCCTAGCACTCCGCGGGCCTAACACCAATCCCCTCTTCTCCCTCACCTCTATCCAAAATCGCCACCAACATCGCTACCACATTCCTCCTTTGCGTGAGAAAGAAATCCTGCGTGGCTGCTGCATCAAGATACGGCACGTACGTTACAAACACCAGTCCCTCTCCGCGATCGCGACGCAGGATGACGTAGCAAGACGATTTGAGCGATAGACTGCGCGATAGGACGTCGAGTTTGGTCTGGAAGGAGGTGTGGGGTGGGGTAGTGATGGGAGGTGGGTGGAGGGCTAGATGCTTTGGTGGGTTGGTAGTATTGCTGCTGCTGCTGTCGGTGGTGCTGTCGGTGTTACCGCGAAGGCCGAGGATGATTGCGAATTGCTCGGGCGATGTTGCGAACGCGGTCAAGGCTGAGTGGATGGCAGGGGATAGGGTTATAGGTGGTGTGGGAAGGATAATGGGTAGGGTGTGCGACATTGTTTGACTTGCTTTGACTGGATTTCTTTTTTTTTGTGAGTGAATGGTGCTTGTCGTTGAGAAACTAGAGACGTTGAGTTGTAAGTGGGAGGATATACATATACCACGCCGCATCTCAGCTCCCTGCCTGTCTGCGGAACTCCCCTCGTGCAATCGTTTTCGTTTTTTTCTTTAACACTTCCCCAGCCCAAGACATCTCTCCCGCCTGATAAACCGAGCCTGATATCTTCTTCCCGGACGGACCAATGGTTTCGAGGCAAGTGGCATTTGCTACGCAGCCATGCGGTGTTGGGGTGAAGTGCGGAAGTCCGCTGCTTTGCGGGGTTACGTGCTTGGGGTCGGGTTTAAGGCGTGGCGCTGGTGCTGGCGCTGAGGCTATCGTGTACTTTATGCGAAAGGGCGTTTATGCGCTTTGCATTGCCATGTGGTGACAAGTAGGTGGTTAGTTGTGGTACTATGAGATGCGTCTAGGATCGTGTTTTGTGGATAGAAACAAAGCGGAAAGGGGAAAGTTTGCGTTGTAGAGTGGTATATGTTATTTCAATATCATCGTCTCATCATTCCACATATTCCTTTATGCAATCATCTCAAATACAGTATGATGCCAAAGTGCGAACTTTTCTTTTCCCATATCATACACATCATACGAACAGGTCTTTCTTTAAATCAGCGCCTCACCCCTAAACATAGCCTCCCTAACTTCCCGTACAACATCCGCTCTATCGCCCGGTCCCAACAACACAATACCGCGTCCACGCCGTCCCATACGTCCCGTCCTCCCCAACCTATGAATGAAATCGATGGTGGTGTGTGGGACATCGTACAGAATGACGTGGCGCACAGACACAGTATCGATACCTCTTGAGCCCAGATCCGTGGTAACAATAACCTTAGTATTAGGAAGAGTGCGCTTACCCGCGGCTTCCGACTTGGCCGTGACCTGATCCTCTGTCTCAGTCGCCGTGCCAGCAGATGCCGCACCACTAGTGAAAGATTTGAGAATCTTAGCTTGACGAGAGGGATCCGTGTCGCGGTGGAACGCCAGAGCATCAACACCCTTCTTGACAAGGTACTGCGCCACCTCCTCGGTGTCGTCGCGCTCATTGACAAAGACCAAGATGCGCTTTGTAGGCAGCGGTTCTTTGCCCTCGGCGGGATCGTAATCTGCCTTAGCCTTGCCAATCTGCCAGATTGTGTCGGCGCAGGCGAGCATCTTGTTGCCGCGGTAAGGGTCCTTGTTCACGTCTACAACACCCATTTGCACTCTGCGCGGGATGGCGTGCAGGTTCGGGGTGACGAGGCGCTGCATGTCCGGGAACCTGTCTGCGAGGTACTTGTCGAGGTATTTGGGGATAGTGGCGGAGCACAGGATGAGCTTTTTGAGCGACGGGGTGGCGCGCTCGAGGATTTCGGTGGTGCTCTCTTTGAAGGAGCGGTCGAAGAGGGAGTCGGCTTCGTCGCAGATGAGGTGTGTGACGCGCGCGAGGATGTTGGGGTTACTTTCGGCGATGCTGGCGAGGAGCGGTGGGGTGCTGATTACGACGTCGACGCCGTTGGGGTTGAAGAGCTGGTTGCGGATGACGGTGGCAGACATCTTGGCTGAGATGGGAGCAGCGCGGAACTTGACAGTGTGTGAGAGGGACTTTGCGACGGCGCCGACTTGGGCGACGAGTTCGGCGGAGGGGACGAGGATGATGGCTCGTGGACGGGCTGGGTCGACTGCCTTTGTGTTTTCAGGCTCCTCGGCGGCGAACATGTCGGTGCGCTTGTCATGCTCCTGTGATGCCGCCTCTTCGGCTGCCTTTTTTGCCTGCTCCTCGACGTCTTCCTTTTCTCGCAGCTCCTCCTCCTTGATGGCGTCTAGGGTGGGGAGAAGGTATGCCAGCGTCTTGCCTGAGCCCGTCTCGGCGGCCAGGAGAAAAGAGTCGGGGCCAGTCTTCTTGGACTTGACCTTGGCTCGGGGGGCCTTTTGCAGGCCGAGCAGGGCGGGTATGGCGACTGCTTGGGCGGGCGTGGGGTTGCGGTATTCGAGGCCAGGCAGGGCATCGTTGACGGCGCGCAGGATGGGTTCGGCGAGGGGAAATTTGTCAAACGAGTCATACTCGTCAATCTTTCGCTTTACGGCGGTTCGGTTGTTGTAGGGGACCTGGTGGAGGGAACTCTGCATCTTGAGGGCATGGAAAGGCTCGTCCCTCGACCTCCTCTTGCCATTGTCTCGCCCGGTTGCCGGTCTGCTCCCACGTGCCTCTCGCTGCTCTCGTATCCGTTCCAGTCCCCGCGGCGCCTCTGTCCGATTCAGGAAATCGAATGCATCTGGTTTTCGCCTTGGCGAGCGTTCTGAGGTTCGCGCGACGTCCTCCGACAGCACCATGCGCGAGGGCCTGGGATTTTCGCGGCCTCTAGAGAAGCGCGTGGGGCGGGGTGCTGATGTGCCATGGCGTTCACCCCTCTCACGCTGGATCTGAGTGTATAGACGGGCTTGTTGGAGTGGTTGCAGATTTCGCCGTGGCGGACCGAGCAGCGACCTCGCCTCGCAAAACGGACAGGCACGAGTCACTCCGCGAAGCATTTTCTCGAGGTTAAGAGTAATGGAGAGAATTGGCTAGACTAGCATCATCACTTGCATGCGACTACGCGAGTCGATCTGACATCAGCTGCAACGGCGATCTTGCGATAAAACCGGGCGGGAGTGTACGATAAGTTGTGGGCCCACCAGCCACAAGCGGCACGTTACCGCAGCAACATGCCCCAACACCGCCGCCATGTCCACATCCCGGAAATCAACACCTAGATAGCGTCCACGGCCCCGAACCATATCATAGCCTGAGCATCCACACCTCCTCCTCCGCTTCTCCATCGCACAATAGCCTGAGCGCTCCGTGGGTGACCTTCACTTCTTTTCCAAATATTTAATCGGCGCATCTTTGTATTGCCTGTGCACTCAAGTCTCCTCGAGGGAGCCCATTCTTTGCAACAAACACCCAGCTGCCAGCGCACGCATAAAGCCGCCCTTGCGTCCACAACAAAGGCCCTTTGTTCAAGAGCGCGAAGCTCATAACAGTAAACATGTCGCGCAACGAAGCGGTAAGCACAAGACTTCCATCTCTCACCATCATCACAATCGACGCTGACAACAATGTCTGTAGGTGTCGCCGCTGCGCATCAACAAGACGCCGACGACCTCTCCCTCCAAGGGAAGCGGCCGTCCGCTGTCCGAGATTGGCCCCCATGAACAGCGCAGGAACTCTCCTAGCTGGAACCAGTCCACAAAGGTAACTACACTGCTGCTGCTGCTGCCGCTACCCGCCCGCCCAAAACACACAGCCGCTGACACGGCCCAGAAGATTCACCTGACCAAAGAGAGCTCCCCATTCCGGGACTCGTCGCCATTCACTCACAGCCCGCGTCTCTTCTGGAAGGAGCAGACAACGTCGCCCAAGAGCCGCTTCGACACGTCAGAGAACGAGTACGAAGGCAGCTCACCGCTTTCGCCCAAGCGCAACTCGATCGAAAACCTCAAAAAGCAGTCACGCGTCAAGAACAGCAGCATGTTCGCGCGCGAGCAAAAGCAAGAATATGATCCCCACTCGGTTCAGCCCCTCGATCGCCCACTGGCTGCCGGCCGCCCCCTCAGCACCGCCATCCAGGGAAATGCCTATGGTGGCAATGGCATCCAGGGCATGCGAGAGGAGAACGAAAGTCCCTCCAAGGGCCATCAACACCGTCGCTCCGAGAGCCAAAACAAGATTCCCGTCCTCAGCCCGTCCAAAACATCGCCCGCCAAGCTGCCTACCCAATCCTCCTTCGCTTCACCCGCAAAGTCATCGCCATCTGAGGGCCGCGCCTCGCCCACCAAGTCGTCGCTCGTCAGCAACGGCCGATTCAACTCGCCTCAATACAACCCCGACTCCAGCGCCGTCATGTCCGACGACGAAGAGCTGGTCCACCAGACTCCCCGCCCTCTGCGCCGCCATGCTAAGAGTGTGACTTTCGACACTGCACCACCGCAAATCACAGAGTTTGAAATGGTCACACCCGATCCATCGGTAGCGACAGAGTCACGGGATGGCAGCTACGATTCCGAAGAGGAGACCGAGGAGGAGATGAGCTTTGACCAGGATGACAGCTTCGATGCTTCGCTCGAGGATACCGACAAGACACCTGTCGTATTGCCAGAGGACTGGCGCCATATGAGCCCAGACGCTGCCGACACCTCCCTCACAGACGTCTACGACGACGTTTTCGAAGGACGCGACAACAGCCCCATGCCTTCTGCGAACCCCAGCGGCTCAAGACATGGCTCGAGACTAGGCTCTGTCGCCTCCGACAGTGATGCCCGACCACTTCCTCCTCTTCCCGGCATGCAAGCGCAAGATGGCAGCCGGCGGCGCGACTCCAGCATTGGCCTCTCCGCTGCTGCAGAGCGAGTTGGCGACAGGCGACGATCTCTTCCTCAGCTTCCGCAAGCTGCTGGTATCTCTAAGCACGATCTCCTCAACATGCGCGAAGTCTCCATGTCTCTTGAGGACCGATTGCGCCTGATGAACTTTGACGGCGACCGCGACACAAGCACACCGACACAAGAGTCCCAGGACAAGAAGAACAAGAAGGCGGAGGAAGAGGTTGCCGAGGCTGACGTCGAGCAGTCGGAGCTTGCCGTTGAGGAGCCGAAAGCGCCGCGCATCTCCCGCGAGTCCATCCTCCGACGCGTAAAGAGCCGCAACTTTGAGGGCGACGAAGGCGAAGACGACATTTCTGAGGAGGAGTACAGCCACTATGAGCCCGAGGAGAGCCCAGAGCGCAGCTACGGTGACCTCGCCGACCTTGACCCAGATGTTCCTATCCCTTCACGCGAGGCATCTTCCAATTTTGATGAGCACCCACGCCAAGTGTCTGGTGTGTCCGAGGCAGATAGCGTCCTCGATGCGTACGGTTATGCCGACGCTAGCATCAACCACGACGAGCACGCCGACGAGGCCGACGAGACCGACGTAGATGGCAGCTCCATCTCCCAACTCGAAGACTATGAACGCGAGTCATCTGTTATCCGCCACCCCATGCCTGAACATTCTGAGGATGAAGACGACGAAAGTCAGTACTCTACCCAGGCCGAGGAGCAGCCGACCTCGCAGAGCACCATCGACTCTTCTGGCCCACCAACCCCGACTGTGGTTCCCTCTTCACCTGCTGCCGAGGAGAAGCAGGCCGAGCAAGATGAGATGTACTCCAACCTCGATGGCAAGGACGTCGACCTCAGCCTCGACCCTCTAAAGGCATCAATGGCAACGGCTGCGAGCCCGCTTGACACGGCTCCCAAGCTGGATGCTATGCGCGAGTTCCTTCGCCGACCTGTCACTCCTGACCAGGACGCGCAGAATGACGAGTCGGAATCTGAGGACCCTGGTACACCAGACTCTGTCATTCGTCATCCTGTCGTCCAGTCTCCCTCCCCTGGTCCTGAAGAGGAGGAGGAAGAGGAGGAGATTGAGGTCCCCCAGCGCGAGGCCACCATCCGAGGTGCGGGTGGATCGCTCAAGACCCGTCCATCCCTCATTCCTGAGGACATTGACATGGCAGCCACCCGTCGTCAAGTCAGTGGCACTTATGCTCCTCCTGTCCCTGAGCGAAGCCCCAAGCGCCAGTCTCTCAACCTGGAGATGGGTCATATCGACGATGAAGACTCACAGCTGAGCCTCGCCACCCGGGAGAACCGCATGCTTGATCTAAAGCTCGGTGACCTCAACCTTGGAGATGATTCCAACGATCTCAGCTTCGGACTTGACAAGGAGTTTGACCAGATCATCGCGACGCAAAAGAAGGGATACTTGATGCGCGAGAACACAAAGGTCGTGGTCGCGAGCAGCCGACAGTTTAGTGATGAGAAGCCTCCCACTCCGACCGAATCCGCTCCTGAAGCTGTACGCAAGCCCAGCTCTCGCAAGGCTAGCGCCGAGCGCAAGGCTGCCTGGACCAAGGAGCCCTGGAATGGCAAGCCCCGTCGCAAGAGCATTCGCACTGCCTCGGGCCGCCGAACACGTACCTCCGAGGGCCCTGCTCCTCCTCTTCCTGGCCAAGAGTCTGCAGTCGCTGGCGGCCTAGACTCTGTTGCTGAACAGGCCCCCGATGATCAGTTTGAAGATGGCGAGGAGCGCGGTAGGGTCTTTGTCAAGGTTGTTGGCGTCAAGGATCTTGACCTGCCCCTCCCCAAGACTGAGCGCGTCAACTTCCAACTGACACTTGACAACGGTCTCCACTGCGTCACTACATCATGGTTGGAGCTCAACCAGTCTGCGCCGATTGGACAAGAGTTTGAGCTTGTCGTGCTGGACGATCTCGAGTTCCAGCTTACCCTTCAGACAAAGCTTGAGCCTCCAGCTGTCCCGCAAGTCGTCGCCCCACCCGCCAGGATCGTCAACCACAAGAAGTCGCACTCTGCCTTCCGCAACCTTCTCTCATCCCCCAAGAAGAGAAAGGAGCAGGAGCGCAAGGCCCAAGAAGAGGCTGACCGCATCGCACTTGAAGAGCAGCAACAGGCCCAAGCTGCCGCTAAGCGCAACCACCAAGCGACTGCCTGGGACCTTCTGCATGACCTGGTCGGACCAGATGGATCTTTCGCCCGCGCCTACGTCTGCCTTAGCAACCACGAGAGCCAAGCTTACGGTCGCCCTCTGACCGTTGATGTCCCTTGCTTCAACGAATGGGCTGTCGACAGCACTGGCGCAAGCAGTGTGAAGAGCAAGCGCGGAGGTGTTGTTCGTCGTCCCCCTTACCGGGTCGGCAAGCTCACCCTCCAGCTGCTGTACGTGCCGAAGCCGAAGAACTCCAAGGACGATGACATGCCCAAGAGCATGAATGCCTGCATTCGCGAGCTGAAGGAGGCCGAACAGGTCAAGGACATTAGCTTTGAGGGTACTTTGAGCCAGCAAGGTGGCGATTGCCCAGTAAGTATCACATGCCCGAAAGCGTCAAGACCATACTAACACACTCCAGTACTGGCGTCGCCGCTTCTTCCGTTTGGAAGGTACGAAGCTCACAGCTTTCCACGAATCCACACGCCAGCCACGTGCTACCATCAACTTGGCAAAGGCTTCCAAGCTCATGGATGACAAGAGCGCTCTCCAGCAACCCTCCGCTACCAAGACTGGTGGCCGAAGAAAGTCTGGCTTTGCTGAAGACGAAGAAGGGTACATGTTCGTCGAAGAGGGTTTCCGTATCCGCTTCGCCAACGGTGAGGTCATTGACTTCTACGCCGACAGCCGTGCGCAAAAGGAGGCCTGGATGAAAGTTCTCTCCGAGACGGTCGGCAAAGACATTGCCCAGAACAAGGGCTGGGCCGCCATGGTGCTCGAGAAGGAGCGCAAGGAACGTAAAGAGCGATCTCAAATGGGTGCGCCCATGGTGCCTACCAAGTCGCATCCCTTGACTGCAAGCTCAAGCGTCCATCGTCCAACCCACGCACGCACCCAATCGCAAGATGTCCAGCCAGCCGCCAGACCAAGCCCTAGCCCTGTCAAGGGTCATGCCCGAACACAATCCCATGCACCACCTCCACCTCTGAAGGATGTGCGCATGTCACACGCGCCGCCTCCTCGGCCGCGTACACAGGAAGGAGCGGTAAAGCCAAACCGTAGAGATCAGGTTCGATCGATGATTTTCTAAAAGTCAACATCATTCTTTCCCCCAACTTCTTATCATCGATACCCCATTTTACCTATCTCTCTACTTTCCCCCCCTTGTTTGACATTCACTTTCGGCTTACTGGCTCTTCTCTTTGCGTATTTTTTTAGCTTCGCCAGTACTCTTCTCTATCGCACAGACTCAGATTGGGGTTTTGGAGACGCAGAATGGTCGGAGGAGGGAAGAAGAGAAGTTTGTCATCAACGACGATGGGCGTGGGTGCTGCGCATCGTTTCCCCGAGTCGAACAAGACTACTACAACGCCGACACGCTGATGCAAGAGCGAGGTTTTTACTTTTTTTTTTTCATTTCGTACACGCGTGTTTTTGATAATGAATGGACAGACAGACTGACGGGAAGAAGAAACGCAGAGAAAGGGTTGAAGCGGGGGGTTGTTGCTGTTGTTGTTTCTTGCGTTTCTGTCGAGTCTGTCGAGTCTGCTTCATGCTACTTGTCTAGTCGTTTTTTTCCTTGTTTATCATTGCTTGTTTTCCCTTTCTTGTATTTCGGGTGACCTGGGTTCGGGCTTTTCTCCTTTGGCGTTTAATGGGACAAAGCGCTGCTATGGGATTACGAAACAGCGTTGTGTAATGATTTCTAATTAGCGATGAATGGTCGAATGTCGGATGATGATGCTGTATGCGATGGTTGATTGAAAGTAACAAAGCAGAGAGAAGAAGCAGAGTGTAGAAGCAGGATGAAGAGTTTGAGAGTTTGAAAGTGTTCTGAATACATATATATGACTTGATATCTCTTGACTATCTGACTATCTAAACATCTGACCCGTGGCACATGCATTCTAACAATAAGAGCTTGTTGTGTAAGTTGGCGTTGGTCACGCCCCCGCGCATTGTTGGTGCTCTGTGTGGGGTTTTTGCGACGCGTGTCGGCGCTGTACTTGATGAGGGTGGGAAGGAACATGACGCGTTGAGATGGTACCACCATGCGCGTTTTTCGCTCATAAAACTAAGTTAGATGGTAGTTGGGAGTGGAGAAAGTGCGATAATGCAGTTTTTCGCACGCGTTTATAGCGTCGTTGCGTTGCTATGGATTTCTGTGCGATTTAGTGTTGCTATTCCACATGCCCAAAAATAAAACCCCCATCGTTCACACTCATTTTCCCCATGAACCCAAAACAACCGTATCCCAAACTACCAGCACATAGGAAGAAACTGAAAAAAAAAGCGTATACATAAATATAACTTTCTCCCTCTTTCCCCTGAGTTTATCGACGTGTGTACGCGCGCATTTATATATATGTGAATATTATAGGAAACGATATATACATATACATGTATACAAAGACTCGCTTCGTCGTCCATCGTACATGTACATCTTACTATACACCCGTCTTCTTTTTTTTTCCTTCGTCCTCCTTCGTCTACCACCAACAAATTTTTTTTTAAAAAAATCTCCCCGCGCAAAAACTACAGGAACAAATACGACGGCAACGGAGACATCAAAAACGTCAAAACAACCAGTCAGTCCGTTTATATTTGGGGGTCGTTTGCGCTCCACACGTAACCCCATACAGAGCATCTCACCGTAGGCCAGACTTGATGGTTATTTTTTTTTTGCATGCTGTTGGATACGTAAAACGGCGGAGATGAAAGAGTGTTGAGATGGGCGACAGGCGCGAGACAAACGACTTGAGGCTTTTTGCGTGTACGAGGGAATTGGTCTTTGCTAGATAGCGAGTATGTGGTGGAACTCTGCGTACCACATGTGAACGTCGTTTGGTCAAGTTTGTGTAACACGGCAGCAAACCAGCAAACAGACACTACCTACTCCTAACCGTTGACGCCGCCACCCCTTGCATCGAGAGCTGCGCCTGTATACTGCATGATAACATTCTCATTCCTCCCCTGGCCTTACCCATTTGCAGGACACTTTGTTTCTACGTGCAGCGCGTGAAGATCCTATTATTCAAATTTGCTTGCTGCGGCGTGAGATATGTGGTGCGCGTAAACTGCCAAAAAAAAGGCGAGTCTACTACTGGCGTAGAAGAAGAAAAGGAAGAGGGAGGCGAAGAGGAAAGAGGAAAGATACATGAGGACAAAATGGGCGCGTCTCACTCGACACCCCCACCCCTCGTCCAAGTCAACGCACCAGGGGGAAAAGTCCTGGTTCCATCAGGTAAAGTCTGGCTCAGTGCCCTACTCCATCTCCACGCCCCCATACCCACCCCCCAACCCCACCACTAACCCCCATCTCAGGAACAGCATTCACAGTCCACCCCCCCTACCCAGCCTACCCACGCTCCCTCACCTCACCCCCCACACCCATGTACAGCCCCTACGCGTCTTCTCGCCATGGGAGCGGACCCCAGATGCGAGCACGACACTACGCGCGGCACGGAGCTAGATGGCCCGACGGCGATGTAATCGAGGGGAGTGAGGGTGATGAAAGCACAACTATGGTAGATGGGATGGACGCGATGGATACCATAACGGGGGGAAGAGGTATGAGAGGTATGAGGGGCTACACTGGAGGAGGCATGGGAGGAGGTACAGCACGAAGAATACCCAGCTATTTCGAAACCCTAGGTAATACACGACCTCGGTCCGCGCCCGCGATGCCCATCATGCCTGGGGCGGGTTATGTATCTGGTATGCACTACATGCCGGGGCCTACTACTCCAGGGATGGGTGACGGCGGCGGTGGTGGTGGTCTACACGAAGTTCAGACAGGAGGAGTGGGGGGAATGATGGGTACCGGAGTGCCCATGATGCGGGGAGAAGGTATAGCGGATATGCAACAGCAGCAGGCACCTCCCCCAGAGTATACTGCGAACCCTAATCTGCTGCCTAAGTACGGTGGCGTCGCCGGCGGGGAAATGCATGGGGCGCAGACGCAACCCTACACCGGCTACCCTGGGCCCTGTCCGCCTAGTCCGACGTCGAGTACCAGTACACCAGCGCCACAGGCCCCGCCACAGACTTCGCGGCGAGCGCGGCCAGCCCACTATGAGCATGTGCCCATGGGCGCGTATGCCGACACGAAGACAGCGCGGAAATCTGCGCGGCGGCCGCGCAGGGAACCGCAGATGTCGACGCGGCTGAATCGCGGGCAACCGCTGCAGAAAAAGGTTGGGCCGTCGGGAGAAGAGTGGTTACAAGACGATGCGTTTCTGGATGCGTGTACATGTACTACAAACTGTAATTGTCGGAAGAGTCAACGCGTGTTATATCGCGCGCGCAACGAGCGGCGTAGAGGCCGCGATGACTCTGACGATGATGATGGGGAAGACCATGATTATGGCAGCGGCGAGATACGCTACATATTGAAAGATGACCTAGGTCGAGACTGCGGCGACCACAGCGGGTGCAAGAAAAGCTTAAGTGGAAGCGAGTCAGACTCTTCTCGTAAGAAGGGGACAAAGAAGAAGACGAAAAAAGAAAAGAAAAAAGACAAAAAGCGCAGGGACCAGTTTGAAGGTTTGAAAGATAACTTGTTGGAGGCGCTTGATGAGCGCTTGCAAGACATGACAAAAGCAAGTCGTCAGCGAGACGAGTCTGGAAGCCCCGCGCGGCCCTCGCTCGGCGTGCCCGGTTTGGGACAGCAGACGTCCTGCAACTTGATGAATGGCCCGGGAATAGATCCGCGGATTTACGCTCAACAACTGGGTGCAATGGCCGGTAATCCGTATGGCATGGCTACAACACCAGGTATGGGGCCAATACCACCTGGCATGACAGGTCCGTCTGGTAACAACGGCCCCATGCATCAAGACATGAGCATGGGCATGGCAGGATTTCAGCATGACGTTTCTGATATGGATGGTCCGAGGGGCATGGGCATGGGCAATGCCAACATGCAATATGGCATGATGAACAAGAAAGCCATGCGGCCCAACTTCATGTCACCCCGCGGGGCCAAAGCGGGAGTTCGCTTTGGCGGGGACGGCATGGGTAGGGACATGGATCGAATGGCGGCCATGTATTCCCAAGCTATGGGAAGCCGCGGAGGCATACCAGGACATGGTGGTAGTGGAGGAAGTAGGCGAGCGCATTTAGACTCTGAGTCTGATGATTTCGACTCTGGGCCAGGCCTGCCGATGCGCTCAGGCATACGACACCGGGCTGGTGAGTATTGTCATCATGTTGTAATTACTACCATCGTATACTGAACTTGTCTAGGACGTGGCAGTAGGGGACTGGGTCGTGCAGACAAGGACTCCCCAAATAGGCGTGACTTCGGTGCCAGTCCACTTGGAAGGAACAACAGCAGTCGCGATCGAGGCAAGCAGGCTCGAGTAGACACAGATGACGACGACGCGTATTGAAAGACGGCATCTTCGGGTAAACTACCCAAGGCTGAGGAACGGCACGGAAACGTTGTCTTTGTGGTTCGATGAATGCTGGTCTGAAAAGGCCAATAATAAAGTTGGACCCTGGCCAGGTTCTTTTCTCAGTGCGTCACGATTGGCGTTGAAAACCATCACCCCAGCGTACGTGAGATAGATGCCTTGTTTCGTGCAGCTGGAACTTGAAATGAGACACGTCGATCTGCGTGCCCTGCGGGTTGCAACGGCAGGGTGGTGAAAGGCGCAGGCTGCAGCAATGCTGAACGGGCGCAGGATCGGTGTCTGGCGTGGCCGCGTTGCTGCAGGACAACATCCCTGCCAACACAACCCCTGTCTTGTGGATGGTTCACACGTTGCCCTGTCAGCATGTGGTTGAACATAGATTGAGGCGTTCAACTCACCGAGATATGCGTCGGGCAGCTAAAAACAATGCAGTCGCATCTCGATACGGCCGGTATTGGGCACCATGGCATCAGCAAAGCGGCATTTTTCTTGCCGGAGCAGTTGGACAATGCGGGTAAGCTGTATCACTTTCGATAAAAAAAGACGCGACGAAAAAGAATCGTAAAGTGAAGATTTTCATTCGCTATCTGAGCGCACCAGACGCCCCGAGATGAACCATTGTAGGTATGAAACTCTAAGTCGAAGAAAATACCGCATGGCATCTGCCAGCGGTGTATGTGCATCTCTCGTGATTACGCTATCCTGGAGACGCGTCTAAAAAAAAATCCGTATACGCCAATCCAGTCCAAGTGTAGATCCAGTGTTTCCGATCTCTCGTGTAGATGCCTACATCAGTAAATGCCGACCAACTCCTCGCTTATAAACGCATAGGATGTAAAACAGGGACCAGAGAAGAAGAGTCCAAGGAGACGAAAAGAAAAGGATGTGGAGCCCATCGTAGTCACTACTGTGATGTATCGTGTGACTTGTTTACTCGTGGATCATTCTGAGTGACGAGGTCGAGGAAGTGGGCCTCGCTAGCCACTAGGGAGCGCACCAACCAAGGCCGGTGTTGGCAATGCCGACAGCAGACGCAAGACGCTTTCCCCTCTCATTGAGACTTAGGATGGCGCACTTCTTCTCGGCCAGCCAGTTCTCAAAGGCATTGACATCTTCCGGGTTCATGTGGGCTTTGGCCTCGCACCAGGCGGTATCTACTTTGTACGTCTTATGGCGGAGACGGGGAAGGGCCTCGGTGCGCAGGTGCGACAACTCCGCAGCATAGTAGGCGTCATGGGATTTGAGAGGCGTGGAGAAGGAGCGCTCTCGCGAGCGAGATAACTCCGAGGGACCAAGGCAGATGGGTGAGCCAGGACACATAACCTGAGACACAGGAAGTGATGATGTCAGAGGGGACGCGCTTCCGGACTGAGAGGTTGAGGAAACACTCGTAAGGGGTGACGAGGAGTCTGACTGGAAGACGCTACTGGCATTGCTGATTGTGCGAAACCTCGGTGGTGGGAGCTGGTCGAGTTGAACCAAGAGATCATCTGCGGTAGGCTTAGTGTCGACATCGCTGTCTTCGGAACTCTCCAAGTGTTTGTCCAGGCGCTCGAAACCTGTGTGTAGTTAGCATCTAGCCGAGGGGCATATGCACGTGATGTGCAAACGTGACCCAGCAGCCAATGAAAGAGAGCGCTTGGGTGACGCTAGCGTGGTACTTACCAGTCAGAACAGCAGCTCCGGCATGCTGCACTGCGGCCAAGCTAGATTGAACTTGATCAGGAAGACGGTCCCAGAGTTCTCGAGGGCAGTACCAGTGGCGCAAGTGGGCGGGGTCGTAGCTAAAGGCATCGCCGTCCTTGGGGGTAGCGTTGCGGACAGCATTGAGGTACGAGGCCGACCTGGATAGGGTAGCTACACTCATGCGCCTGGAGCTACCTGGGCGAGGCTGAGCAGGGTTGTGGTAGATGGGGTTTGGAGACTGTGGAGTAGCCATGGCGGGCGGTGAGGTATACTCGAGTAGATCTATGGCGAGGCCGGCGAAAGTGGAGCAGGCGGCGAACTTGACTCTTTGGCGAGGTGCTATGACAATTGCTGTCGATGGGTCAAAGGAGTGTGAGTGGTATTTGTAGGGAACGACGGAAGTTTCTAGATGAAGCGTGTGCTTGAGTGTGCGTGAGGTGGGAAGAGGTGGAGGAAGAGGGTGAAAGGATCGTGGTCGGGCTGGTGATCGAAGGGCTTAGCGGAGTAAGCAGGAAGAAGTGTGGAGTTTGGGCAGGGGTGTGCGGGTACGGGTACTTTGCGGGCGGCGTTTGGTGTGTGGATGGGAATCAAAGGGTGGCCAGCGGTTTCCCATATACCCGACAAAGCAGCTACGTCAATTAACAACGGGAGATTGCACGGGCAGCGAGCGCCGTGTGCAGTGAATGAGGCGGGATAGCTGTGGTTGGTGAGCTTAGGCCATAATTTCGCAGTCAACGCGCCCCCAGGTTGATGCAGGGAAAACGTTGCGGTGCGCGGGCAACGTGAAAGGTACTAAGGTACGCCTAGAGGACTAGGGTATGTAGCATGCCCAAACACCCGGAAGCGCTGCCCAGCAACTCGCTGCAGGCTGCATGGAATTGCGCCCGCGCCATCAGCATGCAAGATGGGCCGAAAAGGAACATGTCGGCAGTACGCCACAGGATAGACATCTGGGGGCCGTCTGGGGCTAGAACATGCAGCGATGATGGTGTTGTGAGGTGGACTGAGGTGGGAAAAAAATAAGGCAGGGCACTTACGCGCTACGTCAGTTGTGTGCCGCTTCCCTGCTTGCACAGCCTCGGAATGATCCGGAACCGGGTTAGGAAGGCGCAGTGCGTCGTCGGGATGCCGAAAGCAGCCTCAGCTGACACGGTTTGAGTTTGCAGCGCTTGCGGCTGGGCACTGTGCGGCGGGCGGCGACGACGACGGCGAAGCGAGCTGCGAGCCTCGGGGAGCCTCTAGAAAAACAACTTAGCATGCGTGTTTCATAGTCTGCCGATCGCACTCACTGTACTCGACGTTTTATCGGGCGGTGGTGGTTAGCCGACGAGACTATCAGGTGCAGGTGCTGAGGGTGCAGAGGGTTAGTTAGGGTACAAGACGAAAAAAGTATTCACGGACGGTCCTCTTTATATCAAAGATGAACCGCTGCTGTCGTATGGTCGACCGCGGATTTGATGCTCGCCCCTCTGGTTCCGGCCCCACAAACCATGGCTCTATCGCGCGCACAACTACGACGTAGTATGGTCTGCCTGTCGTCAGCACGCGCAGCGGAAGTCGTACGGACCCTGATTATCGCTTCGACGAGAACTCTAAGAGACGTCATCATGGCGGCGGCCAGACAACACGCTGACGTGCACATCATGTTTCCAAGGCATGACGAGTCTCATTTGCATCGCCTACCGTAGTAGTATTACAGGTACTACTATCGCAGTTGGGCGTTGAGCACCTTTGCGCCGTGCTGAGCCACACTCGACCACATTTCATCTAGCATAGCCGAACACGCCCCAGCAAATGGTAAATCCCTCATCGCAGCACATCACGCTTCTATTCCGGAGTCCTTCGCTTGCGGGGCTCTTGGTCTTCGCGCGTCCGACCGATTATTCCAGTCTACATCGCGTAATGTTAGTGCCATCATCAAGACGTGTAAAAGCCGTCCCACCTTTGGATCAAGTGCACTCCTGATGCTGTTTCAACGGGCTCGCTGACCTGGCCCTTTTGGAGCTCAAAGGCAGCTTGTTCAAACTCCTTTTGCATGTCGCCCTGGCCGAAGAAGCCACTGCGCTCTGTTAGCAAACCGGACCTGCCTAAACATGATGGGCACTCACAGGTCGCCTCCCTTGCGCGCGCTGCTGCAGTCTGACTCTGTTGTGGCCAGCTCCGAGAGGGATTTGGCATTGGCGTCATTTGTTCCTGCCTCGAATGCCTTGATCTGCTCCTGGTAGCGCTGGATCATCTCGCGGGCCTCTTCCACGCTGCGTGTAATGTTGGGTTCCCTCCAGCTAGCCGGGCGTCTGCTGTCGCGGTGCTTGACGAGGAGATGAGCGCATCGAATCTTGCCTTCCGACGGCGCTTGGGCGGCGGGCGCGACCCCCTTGGAGCTATGGTTGGCAGCCATGAATGCCTTGAGCTTGTCGGGGTCGGTGCCTGCCGGGGGCTCCCATCGCGAGTCCTTGGTTTGCGCGTGGAAGTAGTATGGCAGGTTCTTCGTATTGGAGCGGCGCACCTCCCATCCCTCGGGGAGACCAGTATCGGCAGACGACTATGACGCGTGAGCTGCGGTACGTGAAGCATAGAAAGGGAGTCGCGCAATGCTTACCATGATTGCAGCTAGTGTATGTGTGGGCTCGAGGCAGCTGTAGTATGGTAGAATCAGGATAGTGCAGAGCTTGATGGCAGTGTCTGCAGGGGCAGTCGAGGGTACAGCGTGGAGCGACGTCTGGAATTGCAGGCGGTGGACAAGGCGATCGGCGGTCCCAGGTCGATAATGCGGGGGTTCTTGCCAAACAAAGGCCTGCCCGGCAACGGAGGCAAGTGGGGTGGTCCGCGCGCAGTCATACTAGCCTGCGTGTCTCAGCTTTCGCTATTCAACGTCTTTGGATTGTCGACATTCGCGATATATAGGATACACACGAGTCCACGCCAAGTAAATCACCGACATTTACACACGACCCGAATATCATCATCAACATGGCATCCCCAGCAGAGACGGGCGGCGTCAAGGGCGGCAAAGAGCCCATTCTCTTCCGCTTCTGCTCTGAATGGTGAGTCGCCTTGGACTGCAAAAGAACCCCCCCACTAACCGCAAGCAGCTCGAACTTGCTGTTCCCCCGCGAGGACAAGTCCGAAAACAAGCTTCTTTTTGCTTGCCGCACATGCAACTTCACCGAGGAAGCGCCCTCATCATGCGTGATGCGCCACGAAATCGCATCCACAGTCGGAGCCACAGCCGGTGTCACAGCGGAGGTTGCCCAAGATCCCACGGTTGGTCCTTCCCTGTCCGATGCACAAGCAGCCCAAGCCGCCCTTTCTGAAGAGATGCCCTGCTGCACCATGTGCGGTATGCCCATCATGTGCGAGGAGTGCGGCGAGGAATCGGCTCCAGGCTTTGTGCTGGAGGCCGAGGACGAGGACCCGCAGGCAGAGCGCCCCCAGCAAGAGATGCGCGAGGAGGATGACATGTTTGAGGATTATGACGACGACTTTGATGAGGAAATGTGGGATCAGCCCACGTCCTGAAGGCGTATCCTGCGTATTCCCCACCAGTACAGTTGCTTGCTTGCTCTTGGGCGTGCTCGCTGACTGTACCTGCGTCTAGTTACCACGAGTCCAGAAACAGTGCACCGTGTGCGGCGAGAACGAGGCCGTCTTCTTCCAGTCGCAACAGCGGACCGCCGAGACGGGCATGGTGAGTTGGCCAACTACATTGACGAGCACTTCTGACCTTCCTTCAGGCCCTTTACTACGTATGTGCCGGATGCGGTAACGTCTCACGTCCCTCGGACAACAATTGAAGCAATAGCGACACGGCGTGCATTTAGCAGGCGTTTGATCTCATGACATATATTGCGAGGAGTTTCGGAAAAAGTGGTCTTCAGATACCCGTGGGTACGACGTAGTGGCATACACATAATATTACATTCCCAAGCGCTCCATAGACTCCGAAAATGCAGTCACCCACATCCAATATGCCTTGTTCTTTGTACTGTTCTTCTACACGTGCATGGGCGCCAGCGACAAAATCTTGGACCACTGCTTCTGCCTCAGCTCCGCCGCCACCACACCGCTGACTCTCGATCCGATGGGCTCTCCAGCCTTGTTGATGAGCACGCAGGCGTTGTCGTCGAACTTGACTACGCTGCCGTCGGGTCGCTGCCACTTTTTTGCCGTCCGTACCACTACCGCGTGTCGCACATCACCTCGTCGGACCTTGTTTGCTGCACTGATGGATACGCTGTTGCCGGTTTCGGGCCCGAAATTTCGTTGTTTCTTCACAACCACGACTATGCGGTCGCCTGCTCTCGTCAACCTTTGTCCCAAGCCCTTCTCCCCATGCCATTATTTCACATACCGACTTTCGCAGGCCGTTTTGATCGCAGGACGTTGACGCACTCGACTATGGCGGCGCCGGAATTGTCGATGCAATTTACGAGGGACTATATTTTTTACATGTATCAGCCACCGCTGCGCCCTCGAATCCGTGTCAAACACACCTTTAATTGGATCATTATGCGCGCCTTTACTTGATCGTCAAATTCGTATCGTCGCTGTAGTTGAGCGCTGTTTGCTGGTGCTGCGTCGGCGACAAGCGTCTGCGCTGCTCACAAGGTCGAAGTTGCACGACCAAGTTGTCCCGGGCTTTCTCCGTCAGCCTCTCGACCCTGGTCAGCTCGCTTAGCCATCCCTTCACTCCGCGTGTGATCCGGGTCTCCATACGCAGGGGTTCTCGCTGAGCCCCAGCCCGCCAACTACTGAGCCGCTATTGTGTTGGTCGTCTCCGTGCGCGCCCGTCGTTCCTTCCCTCCCATGCGCGTGTCTTTGCTATTGCCGGCGTCGCTCTTTCCCTTTCATTTTGGTGCGCCTGCTATTGTACAGTATTGAGTGAATGCCTCGTCCTTGTTCCCTTGGGGGTAGCAATCACGTCAGCCGACCCTGCCAGCCACCCCTTTAACCACGAAACCATACGCCGCTTCATGATCCACACAATACAGGACCTGGCTGCGGCTCTCTATACATCTTCTATCCTCCCACGACTGCGCAGTCATGGCGCCCTCGACGAAACTCACGCTGGATAAGCTCGCGACGTTTGACGACATCATTACCGACGCTGTAGTCGACAAGGTCTATGGCTGGTTCACGATCCGGAAGAATCGAGGCGGCCGATTTACAGGATCACGGGGTCTGCACGAGGAAGATGTCGCCGACGTGATCCGCCGGCATATCATATGGGAAAAGGATCCCGCCGAGGCTGTTCAAAAGTTACTGCAGTTACCCGGCTTGCGCCGCTTCCTAGGCAGCCTGAAAGACGAACGAGACCAGGAACAGTTCAGGCGCCATCTCCGGAGATATGTCAACATCTACATGCCCGACTGCCAGTTTGACGTTACCACCACGAACCGCTACACAATCACAGAGCACGAGGCCTCGATAACGGCGCGACGAGACATCAACCCGCGTGAAGAGATCAAGTACCTGACGGGCGTACAGGTCGCTATGACGGAGGAGCAGGAAAAGACGTTGGAACTGGCGCGCAAGGATTTCAGCCTGGTCATCTCTAGCAGAAAGAAGACACGTTCGCTCTTCCTGGGTCCCGCGCGTTTCGCCAATCACGACTGCGACGCAAACGCAAAGCTCACAACAAAAGGCTACGACGGAATGCAGATTGTCGCGGTGAAGCCCATCTACGAAGGAGACGAGATTACCGTGTCGTATGGCGAGGACTACTTTGGCGACAACAACGAAGAGTGTCTTTGCAATACCTGCGAGAACCTGCAGCAGAACGGCTGGGCACCCATGCGGCGAGTCGAGCCTAGCGACGAGAAGGAGGAAAACGAGCAAGGGGCGGTTGAGGAAGCCGAAACCACAAATCACAAAGAGGAGGGAACCAGCTCCGAGGACACGTCTGCACCTGCAAAGCGGCCGCTAGACGATTCGACTGCTGAAGACCCCTCCTCTGACTGTGCGCCGGCGCCTAAGAGAGCGCGATTCGAACAAAAGACTTCTCCAAGCAAGCACCATGAATCAAACCTGCTCCGCAAGACCACCCTCAAAAAGGCGCACAGCACATCTTCATTACGACAGGAACTACCCGTCTCGAGCATCGAGGATCCCTCGACCAACCTGACCGCACCTCCGCAAATATCACGCGACATTCGCACTCTGCAGCGCGAAGGCTACCTCACCGTAGTCACGGATGAACCCATATCTTCCCGGGAAGTGTCGCCTCAATCGTCAATAGCGGCCGCCTCACCAAAGTCGTCACATTCCACAGATGCCACATCAGTAGACGAAGACGGCCTGCAAGAAGGCAGCGAACCGAAAGACAAAGTGGACCCACAAACCATCCACGAGCGGCCGACGCTGGGAGTAGTAACAGTGAAGTCGGAAGTGACAACGGTAAACGCCCCGTGGCCCTCCCCGCCCGCAGAAGACGACGAAACCCTGTCAGACATCAGCGAACTATCTTCGAGCCTCGAATTTGACGATGAGAAGCAACAGATAGTCCCGCGCAAGCCGGCAGCGGCGCGCACCACTCTGCGCACCACGCGCTCGAAATCGCGCTTCGACATTGCCAACCGCGTCGGCACGCCCATCATCCTCACCTCGGGCGACGAAGCTTGCTACATCGAGAACAGCCGCAAGCCCGGCGACTACATGACCTCTTCCGCCCTGCTCTCAGCCAAGTACTCCAAATGGGTCAACTGCCAAACCTGCGACACGGACTTTGTCCAGCAGGACGGGTACAACACGCGCAAAGAGTGTCCGCGTTGCGAGCGGCACTCGAAACTCTACGGCTTTCCTTGGCCCAAGACGGAGAGAGAGGGCAAGCATGATAAAGAGGAGAGGATTAAGGATCATCGCACTGTGCATCGCTTTGTTGACCCGGATGAGGAGAGGCAACTGAAAAGAGATAAGACGAAGAAGGTTATCAAGAGGAATATACACGAGAGGTTTAGTACGCCGAGGAGTGCGCGGGATACGTTGAGTTCGAGCGTGGAGGTGGATAGTGGACGCAGAAGGAGGAGGGTGAGGAAGACGATGTAGATAGGGGAGGGCGCGGGGCGGGAGGAGGGAGGAAGGAAGGAAGGAAGGGGGGCATTTCAGGGGATTGGGGTTGGGTTGGGGTTTAGTAGAGATGCATTGGAAGTTGGGGACTTACGGTTTCAGCATACATCCTCTCTTGGTAAAGGATCCATTTTTTTGTTTTTTTCTTTGGGTTATGGCACATATGAGCATTCGATGCATTAGCAGGAGTCACATCAAGCACCTCTCGTTTTTTTTTGGCTTAAATTCGGCCTGGCCCTTAGGGGAGGCATCGTACAGGCCTCATTGCATTTATCATTTTCCATTACATATTTCTGCATTTCTCGTGGTCAAACTTGGTACTTTTGGTTTTGCATATCCCCTTGCATCTTCGCACATCTATTCATCTGCTTTGCATGCATCCTGTCTTTTTTTTTTGAAGGAGAAGGGCCTTTTCACGCTGAGCTAGGCTGACATAGAGCATATGGTGTGGCGCAACGGGCGCTTGTACATAGACGGCGTAGATGCGAGACATTGGATTTGAACGACGAATTGTACGTGCGTATGGTTTCATCCACAGCTTCTCCATCGCCAAATGTTATCCATACCCCTCACCCCAAGCGCAGTCTCATCTTTTCCTTTCCCACGCCATCACCACCATCTAAAACAAGTGGGTGAAGAGAATACCACCCCCAACGCTTCTCAACCCTAACTTTTCCATCTTGCAATCTCACCCATCCACCTCAGCACCTCCACCTTAGCATCTCCGCCACTCCAACACCCACTTCGCGGCCCTAAAATCGTACTCGCCAAACTCGCCCTGCACAACGGGTCTAAAGTTCACATTCAGAATACCCGGATCCCCCTGCTCGGCTACCGACGTGCATTCCGACCACTTGAGGTCGGCTGTGGAACTGGTGCTGCGCAGCGTGATGAGCTGGTTCATGGTATCGTTTGGCGGGTTGGGACAGGTTAGAGATGTTGTGAGAATAGCCTGTCGTGGGCGTCAAAATAACGTCACTTGTGTGGGAATGATTACTCGTGAATGAATAACGAGAAAGGGGGGAAAGGGATGAAGGGGAAGAGAGGTGTAGAATGGCAGAGACATACTGTATCCCCCGCCCTCTCACTCCAAAACACCGTCGTAAACGCCGCAAGCCCGCTCTTCCCCTTCAACACTACATTCCCGCTGTACTCGACTTGGCGCACGGAGACTTGCCAGCCGGGACTCGCGCCCGAGGAGGATATGTGCACCGCGCAATTGGTTGTGCTGCTGCTTTTGAGCTTGGTGAAGCTTAGGCCGAAGGTGTCGCTGAGGGTGCTGCTGGAGGGGGTTAGGGAAGAGGTGGAGGAGGGGCAGCCCGGGCCGGAGGTCGTGAGGTAAGTTATGCGTGGGGGGATGGGTGGTGCGGCAAGCAAGGGGAGGGGAAAGGTGGAGGTAAAGGTGAGAAGGAGAGGGAGGATAGGGTGGGTGGGGAGGAAGGAGAGCATTTGGGCGTGTAGTGGTGCTGAGGTTTGCGTGGAAGATGATTTAGAGCCTTGACGGTTATAAAAGGGAACTTGTAAAGAAGAGTCCTTTATAATTATTGTAGAAATTGCAGCTTCTTCTATTGTGATGTGGATTCGTTATTCTTTCGCTCTCTTTTTGCCCCCCACCCCTCCTCCAAATGAGATTACGTTTGCGCAAAATACGAAAAACACTTCTAGCCGGAATCTATTCCTTCCTCCACACCCGTACATTCATTTGATTCTGGGTACCAGAAAGCCATTTACGTCACGCGAGATGAATTCGAGCAAGGGGTCAACACTATGCGCATTTTATCCAGATTACGCGAATCGTAGTCCAAATCACCGGACTTGAGTTTGGCGAATGTCTCGCACTCGATCTCTTAGAATCCTGCGGCCGGGCCTTTTCTTTGCTTCTGCTGGTATTAAGAGCTGGGCTATTGCAAGGGCGAGATGTGCAGTGCGGAGGATGCAATTTGTTCATCTTGACACCATTCCCATCCTCGTATCTCTAGAAGCGTGTAAAAGGAACACTTTTGGAAGGGGTATACGTTCAGATTTAAGGCAACGAATGCCCTATTTAATATACAAATGAATCGGCTTCACCGGGTCACCGGCGCCACCACATGTCCTGTTCAACTCGATTCCCGGGTGTGGTGCGCACATCGCCTCGTACAGTTACCCGTGGTATTCCGGCTTATTCCACGTCGGAAGATGTCGCGGTTTTGCAGTCTTTCCTCTTGTATCACGTATTACAGTTTCATGTCTCTACTGCTGTACCACGTAGTATACCTGACCGCGGCTTTGCAACTCACCGCTTTCCTACTATATACATTATTCATAACAATATACAATACAACATCAGTTCAATCCTTTAATTCTTCCCGCACTGCTTACACTGACCTCCAGAGAAGATGACATGTGTGTAAACTGGAAATGCCCGGGTGGCTGATAGGCGCATGGGTTCGGGGCGTGGAATGAGGAGGGGGTATGTGGTAGTACATGTTTGAACTGAGGGTACCCGGACTGTTGTAGGATGCCGAGCGGAAAGGTGAATTACCCGGGGTGCTGTAGGGTGTTGAGAGGAAATCGCCCAAAGCAATGTGCGGGAAGACGCCAATTGAAACTCTGCCCCCAGTACCATGGTTGATACAAGGCTGCCATCTTGGCGTCTTCAACACCTTTAACTCGAATTCGAATTCGAATTTGTCGATGACTCCATCGGACTTCAAAAAGTCCGCACCGGGAAACCAGCAATGCCTTCGTAGAAACAGCGTATATGGTACTTGTCCGACTAGATGATTGGTGCTTCGTCGGCTGAAGGTGATGCGGCCTGAACTTCGATCGGGACGCTAGAACACAGATTCGCGTCCGTTGCCCTCCCTCTACACAAAAATGGGTAGTAGTAGTAGTAGTAGTAGTAGTAGTAGTAGTAGTAGTAGTAGTAGTAGTAGTAGTAGTAGTAGTAGTAGTAGAAGAAGTAGAAGAAGAAGAAGAAGAAGAAGAAGAAGAAGAAGAAGAAGAAGAAGAAGAAGAAGAAGAAGGGGCATTGGAGAAGTTTGCAATGCTTCATACTCGCCCCCGGGAACTTTGAAAGGGATGAAATAGTCCCATTTCGCTTTAGCGATAGGGTTCTGCACGCTTTCTACAGAACACTAGAAGACGTATCCGGCCTAGAAGGCGAAATATACAGAAGTCGCATTCAACCGGTCCATGAACCTTGGGGCAAGGAGGAAATGAAGATCGCGATGGCAATCGGAAACGGAACGTACTGGGATGATGATGAGGGCAGCTGTGAGAGTGAGGACGACGAAGAGGATGAAAATGGGAAGGAGAATGTGGAGGAGAATGAGGAGGAGGCAGCGTTAAAAGCGCAAGCTGAGATCGTGACTGTTGGTTCGTCGGACAATGTTGAGAAAGGCGACCTCACTGCTGAACACTCTAAACTGTAGGACGCTGTTCGTTCCCACCGATTCTTCTTCTCATCACCCATCCGTCTGCATTCCATCTGGGTCAGCCCTGCCAAGCGAGGAATCATAGCACCTACCGTCAGTCCTTCGAAGCGCCGAAGACTTTTCAATTAGCCGAGGATGGAGCAGAAAGAGTTTGGATGTGTTGCGTGTGAAGAGTGGTTTACATGTGCTTATTGGGTTTGGAGACTAAGAGAATCGGAAAGACTACTGTAGAAACCACGAGGAAAACATTGTTCATCCGTCCTAGTCCGGTTTGTTGGATACATCGTGTCCCATGAGAATCGCGCTACTCAGACAAGTCTCAGCTTTCTCACCTGGAACAGCCCGCTATCTATAAACTCTTCCAATGTAGGCCATGTATTTCGTGGTGGTTTGTTCAGCCCGGTTACGCTTTCTGGAGTTCCATCTCCGACCGTTCTTTCCTCCTTTGGCTATGCTAGACCTGATTGCTCTAGTGGTGCCAAGTAAGAGGACACCCTTTTATATCGCGGCGGCGGCTGTAAGTTTTCATCAGCTCTGGTACAGATGCCAATGCGCTTGAACTCGTCCTTTCGCACCTCTTTTGCTAAAAGAAATAAGGCTATGGGACTGTACACTCCACTGGCATAGAACTGATTGGCCATCCCAATGTAAACGGAAATACGGGAGCAACTGAACACCGCGGAATCTCATCCAAGCGCATGATAGAGCCGGCAAGACCAGAGAAGCTGTATGTACCCTGGTCTCTTGACAGTATGTTGCCACAGGCTGTGAAAGCCATGATGTCAAGCCTGTACGAAGAGATTCAGTAAAATTGACATCTAAAACCACGCTAGACACGTACCAGGGGTGAAAGAAAGCGTAGTCGTCCGTTTGGCTCACATAATCCGACAAGCTTAGCACTCGCCCAAATTATGTGTGACAGATATGCTTAGGTCCGCTTTCAGGTGATCAGGATCCAAGAGGCTGAAACTGAGCCAAAGCAATTCACCGAGGTTGTGCTCGGAGCGCTGGGCTTTCATGGAAGCCCAAGTCCACGATGGATAATCACAACCCGCAGTACTTTGACTGTGCACGAATGAATTTTGATCTTGAATTCCCTTCACCAACCATGCCAGATTGAAACCAAACTCAAGCAGAATCCTGTCTGGATCACAAGAGCTGGGCTCGCACGCAAACACCGGAATGCCGTAAAAATGGGGGTTTTCGCGTGGCAAGCAAAGATCTTTTAAATATTCCTGCCAATCCGGTCCTGTCCCCCGAGTCCGGTCTGCCAGGTCGCGGAACATCCTAACAAACGCGTTGATGCTGTCCGACCTGTAGCGAAGCTTCCGGCGGTAATATCCGGTGACAAGCTCATTTGCCTCGTTAACACAGCCATGCGCATCAGGAAGCCTTGCCATGGGCTGTGATGCTTGAAAGAGGCTATATGCTAAGATATCAGCCCAATCTTTTTCCATCTGCTCCATTACTAGTCGTTCTCGGCACTGAAAATACACTTGGCAATCGGTGAAGAAGACTAGGCGTTGTGAAAGCATCATCTCCTGGTGGGTCCAACCCCGGGCGCTCCATGTCGCAGCCTTCATATCCTGCCGTGGATCTTCCACTGCGATGAAAGTCTTTCACCCCATCTCACAAGACCTTGGGTTTTTCCGAGGTCGGCTGATTCCAGGGAGGCCATAATTTGAGTCGCTACCCGCAGCAGCTACAATCGTAATGCAAGCGTTCCGATAAATGGAGTCCATATTGCTGATAGTCGCATGCTTTTCTGCCGCGTTATCTTGGTCGATGCAATATCGATCAACCCACAGATATCGTATGCCAAGTTGCTGAGTGACGACAATGGCGTCAGCAACAGTTTGTGGGATGTCGGCTAACGGTTCATTATCGCAACTGGTTTCATCGGCAGGCACATCACCCCAGACGTAACTGAGACACGCATATCGCTTGTCTAGTGCAGGGCATAGCATCCGAGACTCGCAATCAATGAGTCGTACGGGCGGCTATCTGCGGTCTTGGAAGGACCTTCCGCATCGATTCGGATGGTCTGATTGACACTGCTCAAGATCATCTCTTAAGGACGCATAATCGATGGAATCCTTGTTTAGAGGTCGGCAGAAGGGCGAGTAAAGGTGTTTTCCTGAGAGCGAGTCGATGAAGTGAGCTTGCTGTGGTAGCAAGTGTGTTATCCGGCCGGACCATTGTGCCGTCAATTGAAAGTATGCAGCCCAAGGATCGGAGGACACATAACCGTACTCAGAAGACAACTCTTGGTCTGGATCTGGAGAGGCCGGCACTGGAAGAGTGCTTACAGCACCCCCAGCCCGCAGGTAATTGACCTGTATTGAAAAAAAACGACGGGATCAGATGTGGTATTCGCCTGGCTGGATGACTTTCATAGGAGATTTAAGAACTGAATACATTGAGGACAGCCCTCTTCAATATCTTCTTCCGCTATATATCCCAAATCGATACTGTCAGGCTCGAAGTCGTGTCTAACGATGTGTGAGAGTGTCAGCCTTGTGCACTTTTCGCAAAGCTGGGTCGAAAGAGGCATGGTGTTGTAGCGTCTTCCTGGGATGGGCTTGTGATTTTGAAGGCCGAACCGAAGGATGCGTTTATTAGTAGTTGACAAGCGTGGAGACGTCGTCGACAAACATAAGGGGTGGTTAGGCTACAGTGGGGCTGTGAAGGTAATGAAGACAGATAAGTCAGCCCTGCAGCTGGCTACAACCTATCAGCTGCCTGTAGAGGCTTCAGCAAGCCACAGGAGGCTGGAGAAATCCAGCCAATCTACCAATCGTCCTTGTTTATCGGTAAGCCGTTATGCACTCCTCACCTAGGAATCCTTCCAACAAGGTAAACGGGCCAATTCGGTGAAGCGGTACGTGCACAGCCTATATCGAGTTCAGCTTATGGTAGCACAGCAGAGCAATCCCAGATGCGAAGGGAGCTCTCAATCTCTGACATGGCCCGCAGAGACTCTCGCAGGACTTCCATGAACGCGTTGGTCATGGTGTGGGGATCGTTCGGTCGAGCGCGGCGATGAGGCGCCCCAAATCATCCCTGTCGGCGCTAAAGTACCTAGCGAAGCCGGCATGCAACCATCAGTGGTGCGCATGCCCCCATCTCAGTATCATGCACTCAAACAATGATTCTGCCTCAGATACCACCTCAGTATGCGCCGGACGCTTAGAAGGTCCTGCGAAGCTTGTGCGAAATCAAAACTAAGCTGTGATCTTCGCACACCACGATGTTCACGATGCGTCAAGAGGAAAATTACAAATTGCGTCTATGCAAATGAGCCGCTGACATTGTCGCCAACTGAACGGAATGCCATCGCCACCTTCAATCACGGAATTAGCATCCAGAAAGACAACGCGCAGTTTGTTGTTTCCCCACCTACGTTGTTGGGCGGTTCTCTCAGCCAAGCATTTGACCCTTTCGACGTATACCCACAGACTAGACTACCACGAGCTCGTGTGGAGCAACTCATCCACCACTGTAAGTATTTGACGTTGACTTATGGAGACAACACCGATATAGCTGTTCTGAATGAGCGAGCGAGATTGGAAAAGATTGCGCCACACTTCAAAAGTATCATGGCATAACTGACAAAGAATAGTTTTGTCGAACATCGCCTTCCAGTACTACCCACTAGATCTCGGAAAGTCGTCCAATCCATTTGTAGTTTCCTGGTGGCCGCTCGCCTTGCAAGACCCGGCGCTGTTCCATGTGTCTCTCCAAACCGCATCGTTGGATTTGGACCTGAAAGCCAGAAATGGTTTCCAAAACTCTGAACTTCTCATGGAAGATTCGATTTCGCTAGTGCGACAGCGGGTTGGCGACCCAATTCTCTCATGCGGTGACGAGACTATGGACGCCGTAGTCACGCTAGCTGCTATTGAGGTAACGAAAATCTCTTATTTCTTATGGAAATACTTGCACATGGCTGATACGGAGAGTCCCAGTTCGGAAAGGGAAATTTCGCCGTCGGCAGCATGCACATTGAAGGGGTCAAGAAGATGGTGCAGATGAGGGGTGGTATACATACGCTGAAATTAACGAGCCCTCTCACAGCACGCATGGTATCATGGTAAGCACATGCTCGATCTTGGAGGAATGTACGTTATTAACACCTCCTACCAGGGTTTCCATGATACTCTTGCAAACCCCGCAGTTCGATGTTCAAAACGACTGGAGACGCGGAGACGCGATTGCTCCAATACCGCAATGGGCCGATGCTGCCGATAATCCCCAAAAAGAGCTTCCATCGCACTTCGTCGGTCTTGAGATCGAGCCTACAGTGTGCGATGTGCTTCTACGGCTGCACAGTATCTTCGAAATGTCTCAACGGCAAGCTCTATCGACCACTGATCTCCACGATCTCACATGTTTCGTCCTGCACAAACTTCTATCATTGTCTCCACCAGCTTCCGAGACCTCCGGAGGCTTCGCAGAATCCGAATGCGTCCGATACGCACTAGCACTGTATTTGCTCATCATTCACGGACCAACATACTTCACGCACGCGCATTTGCAGTTGAGTCTGGCATCAGGGCTCAGAGTTGTCCTGGACCACACCTTACCGTCATTGTCACCATACCACGAAACCGTCGCCTTGTGGACTTTAACCGTCGGCATGGTCGCATCGGACAGCACGTCGGAAAGTTTTTGGTTTGCAAGCCAAGTCAAAGCCCTTTGTACGCGTCTCAACCTTCATATTTGGGCCGACATCCGCAATCGTCTAGAGGAAGTGCTGTGGTACAAGATGGCGCGTGCTGAGATGGTCTTTCAGCAGCGTTGGGAGATGGCAATGATGGCGGCTTGACCAGATTGCCATCGCTGTCGCGTTACCTATAAGCACAAGAACATAGTATGAGCTTAACAATTCGCACTCCCGATCTTTCATACGTGCATCGCGCAAAACACCCTTACGCCGAGAAGAGCTTAGTCGCAAAACTTGATCTTCGGACACTAGTCCACTTTGGTGCGCGGTGCTTGCTCATCGAAGCTGAGCACATAACAATGCGAATGCCCCACCAATCGTTGCTAGGGGCTGATTCGGAGTCTAAGCTCTAGTGGGTATAGGCTGATAGGTAAGTGAGCACACGCATCTGCTTTAGGACGTCGCTAACGATACAGACCTTGCCTCGTCAGCCCCCAGAAGACTCAGGTTGTATCAAGTTCATTATATCGTAAGCTACATAAAGTCATCAGAGCCACACCAGGTACGGCTACCGTCGCTCAAATATCATGCTCAGCGCTCGACTCCATGATCCCGAGTGACACTGTTCGCGGTCGCGAGCTGGCAGCCCAAGGCCCTCGCGATCACCCCAACTTGTCTCAGACTCGTCATCGGAGCAACGCATTGTGCTTGGAAGACTTCCTATGGTACACCGATTTGATATCGAATGCAAATACCTCTCTTCGACATGGTGTTCATGTGCCTTATGCGCCATCTCCGGGAGTGCAGGCAACGGCTTGTCCAAGGGCGACATCGTCTCGACTGCGTCTTCCTCCTCGCGGACCCATCGCGGGTTTAGGCTCATTCGAGTGAATCGAAGCGTTGAGATGAGGTTTGGTTTCCTCTCGGCGCTCTTGGCGCGATACCAGTCGGGGTTTGCGACGCCATCGGAGCTCTTCTCAGAAGTCTTGCGCGATCCCTTGGAGTAAGAGCTGAACACGGAGCGAAGGCTGGGTAATACCTTGTCGACAAGGGGGCGTAGAGGCATGAGATTGCCGCATATGCAGGCTGAGAGGATCTCGATGAGGGACCACTTGATGACGTCGACGTTGTCCCAGGTTGAGTCGTAGGTGTTGGCGTACTTGAGGACGAATTTGAGGCGGACGATGCTGGTGATGCATGCGCTTGGTGCGTGTTAGCAATGGCCTTATTCGATGCGTAGTGAGGGTGATACTTACAACGAACCAACGCTGATGAGGAGAATCAGCCCGACCTTCTTCCTGAAGCTCATATGCAGTTGCCATAGGGGATGAATTGGAAGAAGCAAGATGATGATATCTTCGACGATACTCAAACCCGCGCCAGTGAAGCCGATGACGACGTTAACAGGAAGGCACTTGCCATCAATGGTCTTGTTCCATATGGAAGCGATAGGCAAACACTGAAACGTGACGAGCAGGAAGAAAACGAAGCCGTGTACGAACATGAAAGTGATCATGATGCGCACGCTCCATTGGAACCAGGCCATGAATTGTGGGAAGAGTCGAGAATACAAAGCCAAAATGGCCACCTTGGAGAAGATCTGCACCAGAACGTAGAGCATCTGGCAGACATAATACAACTTCAGAAGCTCTACACCGTGTGCTACTGGAATCTCCCAATAGTGGAGCCCGAACCCCATGAGAGACATTCGAAGGATGATGACGGACACGGCGACGAGGAGGATTGCAGCCATGATGGCGTACGCGTCGTCGGACCAGAGGCGCCGGGTCTTGAGCCACCGGGAATACAGGCGCAAGCTGAGAAAAGGAATCGACAACGCGATTGTGGCGATAGCGATGGTCTTCAGCTCGTTTACTCGGGACTCCTTTGGGTAGCTTTCGCAAAGTCCGCCGGCGAATACTGTGACTTCTGGGAGGTTGTCAGCGTCTCAATTACGAGATGATGTGTGCAGTGATTCTTACCTATTTGCTCCGCGAAACCGCAGGAACGTTGCACGCAGGCGGATAAATGGGATTGCATCGTGGTGTTGGTGCATGCGCAGTCCGCTAAGGCTGCTGCGGTGGTCATTGGACAGCCGCCATCTTCGAACAGCGTTGTCATAACGCATGGTACCTGCGCGCAGCGTCTGATCAGCGTGGCTCACATATCGAGGGTGTAGGTCAAGACTTACCGAGCACTGAGGTATCATCCCCAGCATCGATACGACCGAGGTGTTAGAAGAGATCTGAGCCATGGCTACCCCGATGGCCAAAAGCACTGAGAGCAAGCGTAGAAGTGTGTACGCCATGATACCCAAGGATTGGTAGACAAGACAATGAAGTGATCTGACGTGGAGGTATGAGCAGGGCTCTCAACTATAGGAACTGGCCGGGGTCGCATCCTCATATGCATCCCCCTCGCACTGACGAGCAGTTCAATGTCAATGCACGAACGACTCAAAATCAAGGTACGCCACCTCTTGGGACAAACATAATGCTGTTTTGGAAAGACACTCAACGATCAGTGAACGAAAACATCCAATGACGGTATCGCGGAGACGACGTTCTCCCATCGTGTTACAGACGACCGAACTCAATTACCCTAAACGCCTGAAGTAGACGATGCCGAGGGACAAGAACGATTCCCGCCCCCGTGCGGATTTGCGATGCTGAAAGTTTGGGGGCGGGAACTAAGTATTAGGGTACCGTGAGGAACTCCTCCCCAGAGTCATGAACATACGGTTCGCGGGTGGCAGCTTTCGGAGTGATTTTCCCGAGTGTGGCTTGATGGAAACATTGTTTCTGGGGACATGAAACAACAGCATCAAGTGGCTCTAGGTCTCCCAGAGACGTTGTTTCTCATTGCGTATACGGATCAGAATTGATGACGATCAGCATCGTAGGCTTGGCTGGGGTCATATCGTTCATTCTGCAGCTCTAGTAAAGAGCGAATTCATGCAGGCAAGTAGCGCATTCTTGTTTGCTTGGAGGTCACACAGCATCTGACGGGATGTGTCGGACCAGAATAGGTAAGTACTCAGGTACCATTTGTGGCGCTAGGCCCGAGGGAAAAGATATCTGCCGGTTGCGATGGCGCGTTAGCTTCTGCCTGTTGCAAAGGATCAAGTACATGACCCTGCGTCTGTATGTTCGGAAATTGTAGACCAAAGCTCTTCCGTCGCGATGGTATTCGATGCGCGTATGTTTTGCGATTAAGGCGCGTCGCCCCTGACACCTGACATTCACTAACGCAGCTCCAGCACCAGAACATCGGCAACCCCAGGTAATGATCAGATATCTGAGAAAAGAAGGATATATGAATGGAGCGAGTGATTGTCTCCACGCAAGGGACTGTTGTGTGGAGGAGTGGTCCAACTGCCGGTGGGCGCGGTTGAGTAGCGCGTCATCTGGAACGTGGCGTCCCACGCTCTGTTTCGCATTAGCGCGAGTCCGAACCGCGTTAATCCGGTTACGGCCGAACCTTGGCCACACCCTGATTGAAGCGTCAATCACAAACGTCTTCGCCAATCCGACCCCTACAGAGTCGACTCCCCGTATCAGAAACAACAAACCTTCTTCTATATTCGAAGCCCTAGTTCTCGAAGAGGGTTGCGCCATTCTAGTCGAGTGCTACTCTTGATCGAGACATGACGGCTATATCCGCTGCGAGACCTATTGTGATCAAGTTTGTCAGCCCGTCTCTAGGTTTACTAAAATGACGTCTCGCTGACTCCTCTTTTGGCTTCATACCCCAGAATTGTCGAAGAGGCGACGTACAGGCTTCCGGGGCATTGAGCAATGTCTCAGTTGCTCAACAAGAAGAAAAGGTCCGATCAAAACGTCAAAACTACAGCTTCATTTCACAAGTCGCAGTATACCGCAGAGGACAAAGCCGTATAAGTCAGCAGTCTTGCGGGAGGTCCTGCGCCTGCATTCCTCTTTGTCATAAAGTTTGGCACCAAAGCTTCCGCCCAGCTGCTAACAACACTAAGCTTCGGGGCCTCGGACTGACAACTACACTTGAACTAGCACAATGGTGCTATCAGCAATGAGTGACATTGCGTGACCGCGTTATGGTCTATATGCCGAGTTCTATCGCATGTTACAAACGCACGCGAGTGCAGCATCTTTTACAATGCGATCATGCCACTTCTGCAAACCGTGAAGCATAAGCAGACGGAAGTTATCAGACCATGGCTCTAAGCGATCCCGAACACACCCGCGATCCATCGTCGCTACCGTCGATGACAAATTATGTTCACTATCCTGTGGTCTCTAGATCCGCTAACGAGTCTGCACATGTCTTTTGTGCCAGACTGTTTTTGGTAACGACGGTTAGGGGTGGGCGTCTGCCTGTTTGTAGCTGTGCATTGCTAACCCCACTACCCCAGTGCCGTATATCCGAATACCACAGTTAGTACGCCACATCGAGATGGGTTATTCCATTCTCCTCTGTTCCCGAGCCGGGAGACAGGATGTCACCTGTTTTACCCACGTCAGAATTCGGCATCCTCTCGTCCTGATATGATCTGATCAGTGACGCTTCACGCATCCAGCGTCCTCGTCACGGGTCTGGTTATAATTATGTATGGGCGATGAACGTTTTGCGGGGGCTAGCCAAGGGCAATCATAGGCTCTTTAATATCTCGTCGAAGCCCCTCAATTAGGTTTCCAGCGCATGACTGCAGCCAACCTGCAGGCTCGACGTAAGCACTCTACATCTCGGTCAAATACATCTGATAGGCATACATAAGCTTGTCATAGAATTTTTGGTGAGGCACAGGAAGTAGCACATCGAAAGAACCATTAAGCGACGAGAAAAGGACAGATCTCATATCCATACGATATCGTAGCTGTCAAACACCCGCTGTCACAACATCAACATGTCGACAACTTACGTCTACTACACTTCAAAATCGAGCAGATAGTTCCAAGACCTGGAAAAGAACCTTTTGACCAACCACACGATGTCTAAATCCAAGGATATCAGAATCATGATGCTTCTTTTGCATAGCAGCTACGGCAATTATCTACATCCGGACGAAACGAATCATCGTTACATTCGCGTCGTCATCGACATTCCCGATCGCCGTCTTCGCAGCACCGAAGAGAACCAGCAGCTCTTGAACAAGACAGTTAAGGCTTACCTGGAGTATCAGGGCAGGAAAGCGGATGTTTACGAGGTTGAAGTTGGATTCAACGAGTACAAGCAAGAGAACGTGGTGAGGCTAGTACCGAATCGAAGTCGCGCATAGGGATGTTGTCAGCCGTGGAGTAATCCGAAAGTCTTATGCAATAATCCTCTTACAAAGTCTGCTGTGGGGAGATGCAGGGCAAATGTTGGGGTTGTAGGTATGCTTTGTCAGAGCCACGTGACTGCAAGCCGGGACGTTGTTAGGCCGGCCTAGAAGCTATGACGTTGACTAGCTCCTTCCAAGGTTCCTTGATGCCCAGCCTCACATGAACCTGGGCGCGGATCAAGACCCCTTCACCTAACCTGCAAGCGATCATCTTTGGAGCCGCCGATGCTCATGCATAACCATGTTCACCCCAGGAAACGATTGTGACACATTGCGCAGTACACAGGGAAAGTCTAGACGTCATCGATCATGACAACGCACATTTGACCACCAGACGCAGCCCACGTCGTCACATTTGGATGCGACAAGGCACACTTGAAGTAGTGAGATTATGCTGATGGAATTGGGATCTTTTGTCCGTATCAGCAATACAGTATATCACGCATGTCGCAGATTCAGTGAAGAGGCCTAGAGCTGTCAGAAAGTCGACTAGCTTGCGGCCGAGAAATCAAAAATCATTTTCCAGAGGGGCCAATCACTCGGCTATGATATTTGCTCATCGACCAGCTTACGGCATGGTTTTGTCACAACGGTATGTTCTGCATTCAACGTTGCCTTCTTTCGGGCCTTGATTGCATAGGTACCTACAGGCGCAGTCGTCGTTATCTATTATCAATCTTGCACGACGCGTAGATTTTCCCTGCTTGTCGGCGATGATTAGTATTCGGTACCAAGCTAGTTTGTCAAAGCACATCTCGGACATCAACCAACGAATCGTAGCGATGAGACACTCAGCACTAAGGACCGCGCAAATCAGCCATCGGAGCTCAACATGCGCAGGAACCAATCTTTTTTGAGTACGTCCGATGCTAGGCGTCTGACGGGGTGATTACTCTCCGGGCCCGAGAGCGAGAGCGACAGCAAACGGCCCGGTCAGGCGAAGCTAGCAGCCGTTCTGTAAACAAGGGTTTACGGCCGTAACAACCTGAACCGCATCGCGCAGGAGAAAGTAAGCGGTTCGACGTCTCCCCGAAAATTGACATTCGCAAGATTACGCACAGATTATGTTCGGTTCTATTACAAAGCTACTTCGATAGGAGACGTGCTTTTCATAGACTATATGGGCCACCACTGTGTCCCTTCAGGATGAGCCATTCAACAACCATTAAATCCTCGACAGCTCTCACAGCTTTAGGGCATACCTAATCTTCTAATTCCTTCAATATCATCACCTATACGAACCGAGGGCTTGGTAGCGTCACACACTAAATGGAGCCGATAGAAACGAGCCCCGGCTCTAGCACCGAGCGAGTCGACGACGATTCTATAACCACATCCAAAACCTCACCACCCGAAAGTCATTCATGGCCGATCAGTCGAGAGGTCGAGGTACTTCGCCAGAGGAATGATGCCGACAATGGAAAGCCTCGAAAGCTCGGTGTAACATGGAAGAACTTGACCGTCAAGGGCGTCAGCAACGACTCAATGTTCAACGAGAATGTAATATCGCAACTGATGCCTTTTGGTTTAGGAGGCAAAAAAGCGCCTTTAAAGACTATCATCGACAACTCATCTGGCTGCGTAAAGCCTGGCGGTAAGTTCTCGAGAGCAAGGGATAGCGCAATGATAGATACTGATATAATTCCAGAGATGTTGCTTGTCTTGGGAAACCCAGGATCAGGCTGCACATCACTGCTCAATATCCTATCCAACCATCGCTTAGGATATGCTGAGATTGACGGAGACGTCTCTTTCGGAGCTATGTCCAGCGACGAAGCGAAAGAGTATCGCGGTCAGATCAGTACGTACCCCACTCAAATTCGTTATCCGCAGCGGTGTCTAACAGCAACAGTCATGAACACCGAAGAGGAGATTTTCTTTCCGACAATGTCCGTCGGTGCCACACTCGATTTTGCCACAAGAATGAAGGTGCCGTACAAGCTACCGCCTGACATTCAGTCTGCAGAGGAATATGCACGAGTCTACAAGGAGTTCCTGCTCAAGTCATTGGGCATCGAGCATACACACGACACCAAGGTCGGAGACGAGTATATCCGAGGTGTCTCAGGTGGCGAGCGGAAACGTGTCTCCATTCTCGAGTGCCTTGCCACGCGCGGCAGCGTCTTCTGCTGGGACAACTCAACTCGCGGTCTTGATGCTGGATCCGCTTTGGACTGGACAAAGGCCATGCGCGCTATGACAGACATACTGGGATTGACTACCATTGCAACCCTGTATCAGGCTGGCAACGGTATCTTTGAACAATTCGACAAGGTCCTCATTCTCGACGAGGGAAAGCAGATCTACTACGGTCCACGGGAGGAAGCAGTCCCATTCATGCAGGACCTCGGCTTTCTTTGCGATCCAGCAGCAAATCAGGGAGACTTCCTCACCAGCGTCACTACTCCGGACGTTCGTGCCATCGCAGAAGGCCACGAGAAGAACTTCCCACGCAACGGCGAGGAAGTGCGCGCTGCCTACGAGCGTTCGCCCATCTACTCACAGATGATGGCAGAGCTAGACTATCCCAACACCGACGAGGCGCGGCAGAACACTCTCGACTTTCAAGAGATGGAGGCTCGCGACAAGCACAAGTCTCTCCCGAAGCACACAACAGTAACTACAAGCTTCTACTCTCAAGTGAAGGCTGCGGTCACCCGCCAGTATCAGATATTGTGGGGTGACAAGCCGACACTTATCGTCAAACAAGTCTCTACCCTCATTCAAGCGCTGGTTGCAGGATCTCTTTTCTATGCAGCCCCAGACCACTCTGCTGGCCTCTTTCTCAAGGGAGGCGCGCTGTTCTTCTGTCTACTCTACCCTGCGTACATGGGACTCTCGGAAGTCACGGATTCCTTCACTGGCAGGCCTGTTCTGGCTAAGCATCGATCTTTCGCACTTCACTACCCTGCTGCTTTCGTCATTGCTCAGGTGGCTGTCGACATTCCGTTGTTCCTGTTCCAAATGACACACTTCGGAATCGTCATCTACTTCATGGTCGGACTCCGAACTACCGCCGAAGCCTTTTTTACATTCTGGGCCATCATCATCATGTCGGCTTTGGCCATGACGGCGTTTTTCCGCATGGTCGGCGCTGCCTTTCCAACTTTCGATGCTGCCACCAAGGCATCAGGTCTCACCGTCTCAGCGCTCTTCATGTACATGGGATACATGATCATCAAGCAGGAGATGAAGCCCTGGTTTGTTTGGATTTACTGGATCAATCCCATGGCCTATGGCTTCGAAGCTCTGCTGGGTAACGAGTTTCACGACCAGCAAGTCCCATGCGTTGGCCCCAACATCATTCCCAATGGTCCAGGATACATGACTGGAGAGGGTGGTCAAGCATGCGCTGGCGTCGGTGGTGCGCGACCTGGAGCCACAAGCGTATCAGGAGACGACTACCTCGGTTATCTATCCTACAACCACAGCCATCTCTGGCGCAACTTTGGCATTCTCTGTGCATGGTGGATCTTCTTCGTCGCCGCTACGATCTTCTTCACTTCCAGATGGAAGGAGATGGGAGAGGGCGGCCGCGGCCTCCTCATCCCTCGAGAGAAGCAGAAGAAGTCCAAGCACCTCCAGCCCGCCGATGAGGAGTCTCAAGCAGTTGAGAAGCCCAATGCTAGCTCCGACTCCGCCAAATCCGAGGACACCCTCACCAACCAGCTTGTTCGCAACACTTCGATCTTCACATGGAAGAACCTTACGTACACAGTCAAGACCCCGTCCGGTGACCGAGTCCTTCTTGACAATGTGCAAGGGTTCGTTAAGCCTGGTACTCTTGGAGCTCTAATGGGATCGTCTGGCGTGAGTATCTTCTTTCAATGCTTTCAAACAGTGTACTGACATCAACTTCCAGGCCGGTAAAACCACACTTCTCGATGTTCTTGCGCAGCGCAAAACGGACGGTACGATTCATGGCTCTATCATGGTCGACGGCCGCGATCTTCCGATTTCATTCCAGCGCTCTGCCGGATACGTCGAACAGATGGATGTACACGAGTCGCTATCCACGGTACGCGAGGCTCTTGAGTTTTCTGCCCTCCTCCGACAGTCGCGCGAGACGCCTAAAGAAGAGAAGCTCCGCTACGTTGACACGATTATCGACCTCCTGCAACTCCACGACATCGAGCATACCTTGATCGGCCGACCTGGTGCCGGACTCTCCATTGAGCAGCGCAAACGATTGACTATCGGCGTCGAATTGGTATCAAAGCCCAGCATTCTCATCTTTCTCGACGAGCCGACATCTGGTCTCGATGGTCAAGCTGCTTTCAGTACGGTACGATTCCTGCGCAAGCTCGCGGAAGTCGGACAGGCTGTTCTAGTGACCATTCATCAGCCATCAGCACAGCTGTTTGCGGAATTCGATACCCTGCTTCTCCTTTCCAAGGGCGGAAAGACTGTGTACTTTGGAAACATCGGTGACAATGCTAGCACTGTCAAGGACTACTTTGCTGGTCACGGAGCGCCATGCCCACGTGAGGCCAACCCCGCTGAGCACATGATCGAGGTCGTATCTGGCAGCTTAGCCAAGGGCAAGGATTGGAACAAGACCTGGCTAGAATCCCAACAGTACGAGAAGATGACGGAGGAACTCGACAACATCATCGCCGATGCAGCTGCCCGTCCACCTGGTACTGTCGACGATGGACACGAGTTCGCAGCGCCCATGTGGGAGCAGGTCAAGATTGTCACACACCGCATGAATGTCTCGCTCTTCCGCGACACCGAATATGTCAACAACAAGGTCATTATGCACATTCTCCTCGCATTGCTCAACGGATTCACTTTCTGGATGATAGGCGACACTCTTGGAGACCTCCAGCTCCGACTCTTTACCGTCTTCAGTTTCATCTTCGTCGCTCCCGGTGTCATCTCCCAACTCCAACCGCTCTTCATCAAGCGTCGCGACGTCTACGAGACACGTGAGAAAAAGAGCAAGACCTATCACTGGGCACCGTTCGTGACGGGTCTGATCGTTTCGGAACTTCCATACTTGGTCATCTGTGCGGTCATGTACTATGTGTGCTGGTACTTTACCGCTGGCCTACCTGGTGCGACCAAGTACGCAGGTAGCACCTTTTTCGTCGTGGTAAGTCACATCGCTTTCCTTGACACAGTCTCGGTGCACCAACTAACACTCCGCAGCTTGTCTACGAGTTCCTCTACACCGGAATCGGACAAATGATCGCCGCATACTCCCCTAACGCCGTCTTCGCCTCTCTCGTCAACCCTCTCTTCGTCACCACTCTCGTCTCCTTCTGCGGCGTCCTGGTCCCTTACAGCCAGATCGAGCCTTTCTGGCGCTACTGGTACGTATCCCATTCCACCACCACATCTCCCGCATGACACAACCACTAACCCACCACGCTCAGGCTCTACTACCTCGACCCCTTTAACTACCTCATGTCCTCCCTCCTCGTCTTCACCACCTGGTCAGCAGACGTCCAGTGCAAGGAAAACGAGCTCTCCATCTTCGACCCCGCGCCCAACCAGACCTGCGGCCAGTACCTTGAGGTCTACCAGCAGGGCATGGGCAAGGCTACCAATCTACTCAACCCGGAGGCTACCGCCGACTGCCGCGTGTGCCAGTATACGACTGGAGCGGACTTTATCCGCACGCTGAATATTGAGGAAGAGTACTATGGGTGGAGAAATGCGGCGATTGTGGTGTTGTTCTCGTTTAGCAGTTATGCGCTTGTTTTTCTTATGATGAAGTTGAGGACCAAGGCTACGAAGAAGGCGGATTAGAGCGTGGGCGTGGGGTTTGTAGGAGATGGAGACGTGACCCGACGCGGTAGCTGTGGAAGGAAATCGTGCTCGATTTAGCATGCATGGGTGGAGTTTATCTTATTAGACTTGATAGAGTTTTGTAATTAGATCATCAAACTACTGTTTCTGCATACAGAGGCCAGGAGCTTTTGATTTGTGAGCACAAAACCGTGAGATCAGCATTCTGCAGCTACTTCTCAAGTGGCCTGGAGGATCTAGAGGCAGTGCAGTCGTGAGGGGTGATGACCAAGGACATGTCTAAGACCAAGCACGTCCGAACTAGTACTAGCGCTGATACTTTGATCTTGCTAACAGTACATTAGATATCCAAGCAGCATGGTTAAGCAAAAAATGGCGAACGCATTTCGAACATTTCCGGTTTGCTTGGCTCCGCCTCTCTCCTTCATTTCCCGGATGTGGACGAGGTCCTCCTGAACTTGTTGATTTGCGTCATAATCAGCCCGGAGAATGCTGTCGTAGTACCCTTCTAGGTAGTCCTGCCTCTGTTTGACGAATTCATCAAGCCGAGAGACGATTTCGGCACCTCTGGCACCTTTGAGATCGAGGTCTTCGTTTTCAGTGCCAGGATACACCATCTCGCGAGGTGGTCGGTTAGATGGTCAGTAGCGTCGCGCAGGCGTTGCTTGTAACTTACAATGTCCTATCGGTATGATTCTTAGATTTTGTCAGCTTGCGCGGCCAGATGGCCAACTTGTCTCTCGAGGCACTGCCCAGGTGGGGAGATGACGATCAGACGCGTCCAAATCAGTCCTAGTGCAGCGCGTCGGCACCTGGGCTCAAGGCCCGCGGGGGGACATCGTCACTTCTCCACTGACTCCACCTATTAAACCGGTTCACCGACCTTCGATTTCCAAAATAATACATGTCGGCACTCTTATCCCTCGATTTAATTCTGCGCGCCGGGGTTTCCTTCCAGAAAGAAGTCTTTGAGATGTGACAAAGGCGGACTCAGCCCCCTGATAGTGCCGCGGCGTGGGATTGGTGTCGCGAGCATGGCCCCGCTGCGCCAACGTCATGGCTCAGGAACGCGGCTTGAGGTCGCGCGCGGACGCGGCAGCGATGAGAAACCTCGACTCCCTAGTCTCGTACTTAAGGGACCGTTGCATCATTCTTACCTGGTTCCCTAGTGTGCCGATTTCCGATCAATACCACACAGCCACCACGGAGTTCTATCCAGCATTCCTCCGCCACCTCAACCATGGGTGTGGCTGCGTCTGAACTCATCGTACCCTTTACTGGCGCCATACAGGCTGCCTTCTCGGTGCTTTTGACGATCGCATTTGGTGTTGCTGCAGCGCAATGCAATCTGCTGTCTCCGAACGCGGCGAAGGAAGTGTCGAAACTATGCGTGCGCATGTTCCTGCCCTGCTTGCTGATCTACAAGATTGGTTCCAATCTGCACCAAGATACTGGGGTTAGATATGTGCCAGTGCTCAGTGAGTAGAAGATGCTCGTTTCAAGCGGCGAAGATGGAAGTTAACACGGCGATAGTATGGTCGGTATCCTACACACTGCTCTCCGTTCTTGTCGGTCGCATCCTCACCCGTCTGTTTAAACTCCCTGCCTGGGTCGCGCCAGCCATCGCATTCAACAACACGACGTCTCTTCCGCTTCTCCTCATTCAATCACTCAAACAGACGCAAATCCTCGATGTTATCCTCGTTGGTGGCGAATCCGGGAGCCAGGCGATGGACCGGGCCGAGTCATACTTCTTAGTGAACGCCATGGTCAGCAACTCGCTTACCTTTGCGCTTGGGCCGAGGCTACTGAAGCCTGGAGATGAGGATGCGTCGGAAGGTCAGGATGAAGAAGATGAAAATGAGCAGGATGGTCAGTCGGACAACAATGGTGACGGCAGCGACATGGAGCGCGGTCCTGATGGTATCGTGAACGAGGAGACTTCCCTCCTTCCACATCGCATTGTCAAGCCAACGAACCGCATGGAGAATAGTGGTTATCTCAAGACACGGGACTGGTTCAATGGTCTGTCGCCCTGGCTGCAAGAGACGCTCGAGATCACCTGGCAATTTGCCAATGCCCCCCTACTTGGTGCAATTACAGGCGCCGTCATTGGTCTGACTCCTTCACTTCATCGCCTCTTCTTCAGCCCTAGTACTGAAGGCGGATACCTCAATGCCTGGCTCACCACCGCTATCAAGAACGTCGGCGAGCTGTTCGCTTCCTTGCAAATCATCGTTGTTGGGGTAAAACTCAGCAAGAGTATGCTGCGCATGAAAAGGGGCGAGCACAGTGGTGAGGTTCATAAGGGCAGCCTTGCGCTTGTGACCTTGTTCAGGTTCATCATCTGGCCCCTGTAAGCTGTCTGCAGTCTCTTGTAGGTTCGATTAGCTGACAAAACCTAGAATCAGTATCCCTTTCATCTGGGCAATTGCGTCCAAGACCAAGATGCTGGATGCCGACCCCATGCTGTGGTTCTCCATGATGCTCATGCCCACCGGGCCTCCCGCGATGATCTTGGTTGCATTGTCCGATGTTACGGGGGCAGCAGAGACGATGAAGATGACTGTTGCGAAATTCCTGACCGTAAGTACATTGGCATTGCGTACTTTAGCCGGTGCTAACATGGCCCCAGATCAGTTATGCGATCACTCCAATGATCTGTTTCGCTGTCGTTGGAGCTTTGAAAGCCACCGAGGCTGCGATCGAGCAATGATCGTTTCCATGAAGAACTGGCGCGACCCTTATTTTCCGCTTCGCTACAAATTGAAAAGTCGGCCAGTCTACCTTATATATCAAAGAATGAGATTGTATCCCCAAAATACCAGCGATTACCTTCTGTTTTGGGTGGCGAACACCACACCTTCCTAATCTGGCTAGAAGCTGTTTTTCGAAGTGGGGTATGCGCCTGCACAGCATGATGATCATGATAGCCGATAGCTCTCAAGTACACCGGTACTTGCAGCTTTTTTATATTTCTTTTTGCCCGTCCCCGACTCCCAATTCTCACGTCATCGAGGCGAGACGCACACACCGACAAAATGAAGCTACTCACTCTCTTACTACATGCCACCCCGCTTACACTCGCCCAAACTCCACCTGCGCAAAGACCACTCTCATGGACCATCACCCCAACCAACAGTACAAAGCAGTTCCGCGGCCTGTCACCCGTTTCCGAAAGAGTAGTCTGGGTATCCGGCACCAACGGCACCGTCCTCCGCACCACCAACGCAGGCTCATCATGGATGGACGTCTCACCACATCTGGGTCCCTTGGAAAACGCCTCGGACTTCCAATTCCGCGATATCCACGCCTTCTCAGCCTCGTCCGCAGTCATCCTCTCCATCGGCGAGGCAAACCTGTCGCGCATATACCTAACTCATGACGGCGGCAAGAACTGGGAACGCACTTTTGTCAACGAAGAAGACGCCGCGTTTTACGATTGCATGGCGTTTGACACGCGCAGAGGGCGGCAGGCGCATGGCGTCGCAATGAGCGATCCCGTCGATGGCAAGATTCGGTTGCTCGAGACGTGGGATGCGGGTAAGCATTGGGCTGTCGTCGCAAATAACACCATGCCGCTGGCTCTAGAAGGCGAATTTGGCTTCGCGGCTAGTGGTACGTGTGTTGAGGCTGCGGCTGGTCGGTGGTACGTTGCTACCGGTGGCGTAAATCCCGGGCGCATCTTCTACACAGACTCGAGCAGCGTCCGTCATGGTTGGAACGTCGCGGATTCGTCGATTGCAGGCGGTGCTGCTGCGGGTGTGTTTTCAGTTCGCTTCCGTGATGCGAAGCACGGAATTGCGGTTGGTGGCGACTATGAGCAGCCGACTGCTAGTAACAACAGCGCTTCTTGGTCATGTGATGGCGGTGCGAGTTGGACGCCTGCACAGTCTTTTCCTGGCGGATATCGTTCTGGTGCTAGCTGGGTACCGGGGCGCGTACAAGTAGCGATCGCGGTGGGAACGAGCGGGAGCGACGTTACATTTGATAGTGGCATGAACTGGAGGAGTATCGACAACGGGACATTTGACACGGTGGAATGCGTTGGGCGGGATACTTGTTGGGCGAGCGGTTCCGGTGGAAGAGTGGCAAAGCTGAATCTTCACGGGCTGTGAGAATGCAGTCCTGCAACATCTCATCGCCGTCGTATCTTATTGATATATATAGCAAAACGGCCCCGCAAGCGTACTCATCGCATCCCTTATCGTAATATTCGGCGCACCCACATACTCACCCAGCGTGATAACGTCTCCCAGCGTCCCATTCCTTCCCCCACCCCCCAACTCCACCGTACCCGCAATAGCATATTGTCTCTTCTCGAGATCCAAATTCTGCCACGTCCACCACACGCGATCAATCATACCATGATGCGGAAAGAACGCAGGATCAGCCGGCGAATTGTAAAAATCAGACCCTGCGTCGCCGCCAATCGTGTAGTGACCGCCCGTGTGCACGCCCATGCGGCCTTTTGAGAATTCCCCCTGGTAGATGCGCTGAAAAGTAGCAATGTCGTGATGGTTCTTGATCAGAGAGCTGACTTCAGCATCCGTGGTCGCGTTGGCGGATTGCAGACTCATGTCGCGGCGGAGGCAGCGCGGGTTGTAGCCGAGACCGTCAGGGGAGGGGTTGGATGGGAGGCCGCCGGGGATCTTGAGCATGGATTGGAGGGGGCCCATGTTTGTTTTCCAACTAGCAATGTCGTCAGTCTTCAGATATATATATATATATGTGTGTGTGGAGTGGGGACTGAGGACGTACTCTTTAAACGGCCCGGACGTCACGCACCCGCCTCCGGTGCCTGGAAGCAACTTCATATCACACGGATTCTCATAGGGAAAACAGGAGTAGTTCCGCCCGGGGATGTAAGCACCGTCGCCGGACATGCTCGTCTCGCTGCCGTCGAAGAAAGGGCTGCTCTTCGGGTCGTGCGCCCAGTGCGCCCAGTTGTAGTACGGTTGGTAGCCCTTGTAGCCGCATTCGTTGCGAAGCATTTGCTCAAAGGTCCAGGTGAAGTAGCGGTGCCAGGTGAGGAAGTTTGCGGTGCCGTGGATTTGGGTTGATTGTTGGATGTGCGTTACGACGAGGTCGTCATATCGACTCTTCGCGCCTTGCGCAATGGCGGCTGGGGTCCTGGCTGGTTTAGAGCCGATGCATTGGACGGCTTTTATGTAGTCGAGTTTCTCGTGGCGTGATAAGGAGGCCCTAGGTGCATGTTAGAGGGTGGCTTGGGTTAAGGTAAGTTGTGGTAACCTACCATTCTTTTCGTACGGCGGCGTTCTCTAGAGTGCAGTTTCCGGCACTTGGATAGCCGTTGTCGACGATGAAGGCCTTCAAGTTTGCCATGCCCATGTCGGCCAACTTGTCATTCTCCATGTACTTTGGCTTCGGCTTCGGTTTTGGCGCCGCGCTGGCGCCTACAACGAGGCCAGCCGCTATGTAGATTGAAAACTTCATGGCGAGTTGACGACTACAATCGAAGTGAGACCCTGAAAGCAATTACGAGACCGCATCTTATAGTCTGCAGTTATTCCGCCACATCATATAAGGCCCACCAAACAGATGCAGTCCAGATTGTCCACTCGTTCGCTAGGCTACGAGAAAAAAAAACTGGCAAGCGCTCTGCCAGGTTGCACACAGGAAAAGGTCCGTACGGCACATTTGCCAGTGCAATCAGAAAGCAGTCTTGCGCTCCTCGGGAGGATGTCGCCGCTCGTACATGAAGTAGTCTACCGTAGTGTGGTGTGGCCGCAGAATAAGGCCCGATGATGCCCGTCGGTATGCTCCATAGCCAATCGCTACTTGGTCTGACAGATCTGGATGCGGGCCTTTGCCTGGGGACTTGCATGTATCTCATGATATACATTTTTTGTGGCGTTTTTCCTCAGGCTTGTATACTGCAATAGGCGGGACGGGCGTTTTGGTGATTAGTCTTTTATCCGCATCGGTGAGATGCCCGTGGTTGTCTTCTAGACGTATAGCCGCGGCTTCTCTTTGATGGCAACACTGTCGGCCGGCGCGGTTCATGCTGGACGTAGGGCACTGCACACGTATGGGACCCTGCTAAGAGTCGGTCGAAGATGCGGGTACGGAAACTGTTAGCCTGAGGGATTACCATGCGCTCAGCGGGACGGGCTTAATGGCTGCAGATACAGCTTGTTGTACTTCCGTCTCTTGGCGGCGTGCGACTGAGCGGAAGAGCCTCAACTGCCATACTGCGAAGTAGTCTCGTGACAGGCACACCGCCTTGATAGCGAAGTCCTACCTATCTCATAACATGTGAGACTAGTCGGCGATCTCGCAGCTATCGTAACATCAACGGCACGTCGTCGCGGCGAAATTGTCGAGATGTTGGGCAGTTCGCCTCACTCGTGCAGCGGGGATCGATCGCAGCCCCGCCTAAGCGAGCCCATGATCCCGCTATTTTCCAAGGACGCTACTTGCGCAACCCATTTCCCCACCATCCTAAATCTTTCCTCCCAATCCCCATGCTGCAATCATCCAATCGCTTCGCTCCTCGGGGATTCGGTGCCGAGGTTGAGTGGCTGGAATTGAGATGCGAGATTGGATCCCAGGCGCCAGGAACTGCATACGCATCCGCCGACTGTGCCACATGAATTGCGCAAGAGGCCAGGACCATCATCTTCGTCTAGCGATATCGACGAGGGAATCCTGGATGAACTGCATCTGGGCGAACACGTCGGATGCTGATGCACTTTGATAGGTTTGTCAACTTTGATACGGAAGTCGACAACTTCACTCCCTGTTACTGAAATATCGTAGGATGCAGCAATAAGTCAAGCCTCACGTTCATCAGCGAACACCAGTTCAGAGAATACATCGGTACCTCGAACGCCACAGCAATAGTTCCTCCGTCTCAAAAACCTTATCCAATCGTCTAATGCAAGGGATGGATCCAGGTCAAGGCGCCGGCCTATGAGCGACCAACAAAGTTCCCAACTAGTCCTCGACCCCAAGTCAGTCTCCGTCCGCTTCACCACCTGTCAGTGTCAAGAGCGGTAACGAGGTGTTACGCCATCCGTATCAACATCAATCGCGAGATGTTATACTTTGCTGTGTTGCAGCTTCGTACCAGTGATCGCGTGTATGCAAATGCGATATATGATGAGCACTTCGACCAGGCGAAAATGCACCTCTTTCTGGCTTTGTGCATATCCTCCTGTCAACCATGTCTGCACCAGCACCAAAGAACATTTCAGATCTCTCCCCAGCCATTGTCGCTTACAGCAATGGCCCCGTTCTTTCGGCATAGACCACTCCTGCCTTTGCGGTTGCAGCGTTGGTCGTCTTGCTGCGATATTATGCGCGAGCCAGGATACTCAAGTCGTTTGGAACAGACGATTGGGTCATTCTTCTTACCTTAGTAAGTTATCCCCCCCCGAACAACCGACGTCAAGAAGTGGATCCGTGTCACAATCCGCCTCAGAGGCTGAGGATGATGGTTGGGTTATTACCGAATCATCAGGACACATCCTCATAATTCGTCAGATCTACATGACAGCCGTCGTGGTCGGCTTGTCGCTGGTGAAGATATCCATATCCTTCTTCCTGCTGCGGCTCGCGACTAGGAGACTATATGTGTGGTTCTTGTGGACCTTTGTAGAAGTCTTGGTAGCGTTCACCTTGGCTTGCATGGGGACGCTCATCTTTCAGTGTGTGACTGTGGAAGCAGCTTGGGATGTTCGACTACGTCCGCCGCCAATGGGAACGGGAACTGCAACGTGCCTGGAGGATGCAACGTTCCATGATATTGGCACATTCAATGAAGGTACGAGACTACAACCACCCCACAGTTCTGATCAAGATTTCTGATGCTAACACCACTAGTTTTCCACATAATCAACGACTTCCTCCTCGCCCTTATCCCCGTCCCCCTCATCTGGAAACTGCACATGCCCCTCCGCACCAGCATATCTCTCGTCATAGTTCTCTCCCTCATAACTGAGGATCGTTTCTAATGAATTCATACGATATCAGAAAGCCACAGCAGTACCCTGCACAACAACAGCACATTAAACCAGCTTCCCCCTCCCCCTCCCACAACCCACTAATCTCCCACCTCATCTCCTAAACCCTCCTTTCCACCGCCCCCTCCCCAGCCCATCAGTCTCCCCCCTCTCCGCAACCTTTCCATTGAACACAACCCCCCTCACATCCCCCCTCGGCAGCACAACCTCCAGCCCCTCCCACGCCGGCTTAAACCCGTCCTGCAACTTCTCCTCAAACTGCACCAGCACCTCCGTCTCCGTAGTCTCGTACCTCAGCGTAAAAACCGAGATCCTTGCCGGCGGCGGCGAAACCCCATCATCCTCGTACCAAACCGAGCTATACACCTTACCCCCGGACGATCCCTTTGGTGGAAAAACCTCCACGCCGCGGTAATCGTCCAAGGGAAGGTTTGCCAGGTTGTCTGTCTCCCCGACGGAAAGGACCTGGGTGGATTTTCCAATGGGAATCGCGGACCCGACTTTTGCTAGCACGGGGATGCTCGTCTTCCACGAGGCAGGGACTTGTACCCACCGGCCAGCAGAGAAGTATGTCTGCGGTTCGTTATGCAGATCCAGGAACGCAGCGTCGGGGTCCTCCGGATCTTTAGGGAGATACAACTCTGCTGTCTGGGCACCAGGTTCGAAGACGCCGCCGATCAGCAGGGCGTCACCGAGCCAGTACTGCGTCTCCCCGTCGGTAAGCACCTTGCTGTTCCAGACTTCGGAGTCAGTCTCGTAGCCCCAGCCCGTCCAGCGCTGCGGCGGTGTGGCTGTGGCGTGCGAGTGAAGCGCTAGACTGTAAAGATACGGTATCATTTCGTACCGCCGTTTAATCGTTTCCCGCACTATGGCCGTAACCTCGGGGTACATCCACGGCTCGATGACATCGCCGACACTGTTATCAGTCCCGGTTTTAAAACAGTTGATGGCGAACCGCGGACTGTAGATGCCTTGCTGGCACCACCGCACCAGCAGTTCGGGGGACGGTTGCGGGCCCTCGAAACCGCCAATGTCGTGCCCGTAGCATTGCATGAGGCAAATCCCGGCGGTTAGGGAGAGCGCGTTGGCGCCGCGCATGCCGGGCCAGGAGGTTACGTTGTCGCCGCTCCAGGCGCTGGCGCAGTAGCGCAGTGTGCCTGCTGTTGCGCTGCGGGTTAGGATGAAGGGGCGTTGCGTGGGCTCCATCTCCAGGGACGCATCGTGTGAGGATTTCCCCATGAGTTCGGTGTTTAGAGCGCGGCCCCAGAAGCCGATGTCTTTGCCGTAGGCTGCGTTGGTTTCGTTCTTAGGGCCTTGGAGTACGTGGGGGGAGGTCATTTCGCATTGCCAACCATCATGCGGAATCGTGTACTCGTTGTTGTCATTCCAGATGCAATCGATGCCTACGCGCTTCAGCTCCCGGATCCCGTCGTACCACCACTGATACCCCGCTGCAGAGGTGAAGTCAATGTGGCCGCCTACACCGCTCTCGCCGCCGCCAGCGCTCCAGAGACGGGCTTCTGCCGAGGCTTTCGTCAGGGAATCTGTGAAGAAGGCATTCGTGTCTTTCAACTTCTGGTACTCTGGGTGGCTGCCGAGTACATATGGTTTAACGTTTGCAATAAGCCGGATGCCTTCTTTATGATACGCGTCAATCCAGCCCTTTGGATCGGGGAATCGATGCTGGTTCCACGTAAACACGTTGCGGGTTTTTGGTTCGGTTTCCGCGACAGTGTAGCCAGACGACATTTGCATGCCTGAACAGGGTATGTCGTGTTCTTTTAGCTTGCGTGCAAAGTCCATCATGGACTCGTGCGCGGGCGGGTCGTCGGTCATGGAGTACTTCATTCCTCCAGCTAAATATCCAAATGCCCATCGTGGAACGAGCAGAGGGTATCCGACTAGATCGGCGTAGATGCGAACAATGTCCGGGAGCGTCTTGCCGACTAGGAGATACTCTTCCAACCCCCCGTAATCTTGGCGGTAGACCTTGAAGCGCCCCCACATGCCGTCCATCTCGGAGCCTACAGAGTAGAATCCGCGTGCGTGCGAGGTGGAGAAGATGCCGACGCAACCGTCGGGCGTGGCGTTGATGAGTAGCGGGATGTGCTTGTACATTGGATCTGTGCGGTGGACGTCGTAGCCGAAAGAATCGGTTGCTGAGAGCACAAAATGTCGATTCGAAAGATCCATGGGTGCAGGCTTCTCACCCAGCCCGAGGTGAAGCGTGCCATTGTTGTATCGCGTGTAGTGGGAAACCCCCGTTCCGTCGGCGACGTAGGAGCGGTTGGGTAGATCGGTGTGGATTGGGATTTTCTGGCCTGGTAGCGTCAAGGAGACGAGTGGGAGTCCACTTTCCCAGTCTACCGTTGCGGTGATGTCGTCGACGGCGAGGGTCTTTGATTCCCCGCTGGATGAGAGAACCTTGGCGTTGGCATCTGTCAGGCTTCTCTCAGGCACGGGAGCTGCTCGATGTGGCGGTAGTAAATGTTTCGGAGAGGTTAACGTTGTACGAAAGAGACCGGGTCGAATGGCATCAAAGGTAAATTTAAACTCTCCCGCCTTCGACAGCAGCTCAACGCTTGTATCCGATGTTGCGGTAATAGCCGCGGCTTGGTAGCCGGTGGGTACATATTCCAGCATCGGCATGACGGCAATCTCGATGATGACAATCAGTACTCTATTTGCCGAATGCTGCAACACCAACAACCTAGATTTATACAAAGATACAAGTTCACGTCTTCGCCCGAAGGTCCCTTGTCCGTTAGCCGAAGCATGTACGTAGCCTCGTCACGAGGCGGGCACAGACGCGGCCAACGGTATCTTCGGCCGGCGTCAGCAGCCTCCTAGCCCCGATGCGGACACGATCATCAGTCTGGGGACTCCATGGGGAAGCATTATAAGGCTCCTTGGCCAGGCTTACATCAACAGCATCAGTATTCGTGAGACCGATTCCAAACGCCTTCGTCAACCTCATCCATGTCTCACAAACCTGACATGACGGACCAGACCACCCCAATTGCAGACATCAATGTCAAGCCCGATGTCGAAACCACAGAATCACTCCACAAACCCACGAATAGCAAAGGCAGAGATAAAGCTGCGGCGCTACTCGCTTCCAACGAGCGCATCGTCGTAACGTCAGAGGAGAACAAACGCGTGTTGAAGAAGATCGATCTCGTCATCCTGCCCATCCTCCTCAGTGTCTACTTCCTCCAATCCCTCGACAAAACCACACTATCGTACGCCTCAGTCTTCGGCCTCATCGAAGATGCAAATCTCGATCCCGACTCGCAGCAATACTCCTGGCTCGGAAGTATCGTGTACATCGCACAGCTCGTAGCGCAGCCGCTCGTCGCTTTCCTGCTAGTGAAGCTGAAGATGGGGAAATTCATGGGCGTCATGGTGTTCACGTGGGGGTGCATTCTGTGCGGTATGGCGGGCGCGAGTAACTTTGCCGGACTCATGGCCACACGGTTTCTATTGGGGGCTTTTGAAGCTGCAGTTGGTAAGTCACCTTTCCCAGACCACCTATAGCCCCAGACGTTTATTAACGCCTTACAGCACCCGCCTTCATCGCCGTAGTACAAATGTGGTACAAGCGCGGCGAACAGACAAACCGCAACGCAGCGTGGTACGCCATGCTGGGCATCGTCAACATCCTCGGCAGCCTCCTGTGCTACGGCCTCGGCCACATCGACTCCAAGTTGCTGCATTCCTACCAGATCATCTTCCTCTTCTGCGGTCTGCTCACGGTGATCGTGTCCGTCTTCGTCTGGTTCTTCATGCCGGACTCGCCCATGGAAGCCAAATTCTTCACCCCCCACGAGAAACTCGTCGCCGTTGAGCGCCTGCGCATGAACCAGATGGGCGTCGCGTCGCGCGTGTGGAAGTGGGATCACGTGTTGGAGGCGTTCATGGATCCCAAGACGTGGCTTTGGTTTGCCATGTTGACGGCTGTTAGTATTCCCAGTGGGGGGATTACGACGTTTGGGCCGCTTATCATTGAGGGGTTTGGGTTCAATCAGTTTCAGACTATTCTGTTCAATATGCCGTTTGGCGTTGTCCAGATTGTTGCGACGGTTGGCGGCGCGTGGTTGGCGACGTGGTTGAAGAAGAAGTCGCCCGTGCTTATTCTTCTGTGCATCCCGCCGATTATTGGGATCGTCATACTTATGGTTGTGGGTCGCGAGGATGAGAATCGCGGCGTCTTGCTCTTTGGGTACTACATGACGAGCTTCTATCCTGGTATCTCACCCTTGCTCTACTCGTGGTCTGGGCAGAACACTGGCGGTGATACGAAGCGCAAAGTCACTACTAGTATCCTGTTTGTCGGCGCCAGCGCGGGAAACATCATCGGCCCGCAACTCTTCAAGCCTTCCGAAAGGCCGTACTACAAACGCGGTCTGCAAGCCAATCTCGCCCTTTTCATCGCGATTATCGTGCTGATCTTGATCGCCATGTTTTGGATCAAGCTGCTCAACCGCAAGCACGCCGCGACACGAGAAAGCATGGGCAAGTCTGCTGTTGTTGTCGACACGAGTATGGGATCTAGCCGCGAGGCAAATACCGAGGAAGCTCAGAATGAGGCCAGCGGCGTGGGTGACAAGGCTTTTGATGATGTGACGGACATCAAGAACGAAGACTTCATCTACATTTATTGAGCATAGCTCGCAGTAGATAGTTTCACAACAACTATTTTGTACACGAAAAAAGAAAGAACTGTCAATCTCGTGCGTCAACTCACTTGTCATTGCTAGAAAAGACTGTCAATATTGACGAACAGATCCTGCCAACCCATGGGCATATGCTTGAGATTGAGTCCCGGAAAGTCCCACTCGAAGACAAATTCACTCGGCACGTAGCCCTGAAACTCGCTTTCAGCCGCACCTCCATCTCTCCCTGGGGTACTTGTAGACTCTGGGACGTTGTTTTGTTCCACAGAGTACTCGTGCAACGCGGCCTCGCATTTCTCAATGCTCGTTTGAAGGATCTGAAAGTATGCAATGTGCCCCACTGTGACTGTCTTCAGCTCCTCGAGCACCCGGTGAGCATCGTGAAGCAGCGCCATGACGGATGCTGCGGGATCACGAAGCAGGATGGCTAGCTTGAGGACGAGCAAAACAGAGACGGCGCATTTGGCCCACACGTAGTCGAGCGTCCATTTGAACGTGCTGAGATACGTGGAGCCGATGGTGTGGGTGGATGATGCGGGCGAAGAGTCTGGCGACGTCGTGTACGATTGCAGCATGTAGTGTAGATGCCGGCCTGCTGCATCTTTCGCCTGGCGTATAAAGTCTCTCTGAAACTCAGTCATGAATGCAATGTTCTCTATTCCAGAAGATGCGACAGCTTTCAGATACAACGTCATCATGGCCCATTCGCGCTGGATATGAAGATTTTGCAACGCGAGTGCTCGCTTGTGAGGTGCGGGCTCCGCTAGAGCGATATTTGTCCATTCTTCTAGCCAAAGTGATAGCTCAACACTGGCATCATCCACTGTGCTGCGAACCTGGTCTTCGCTCGCTTGGAGAAGAAAGTCACTATTTCGGCGCATGATCTTGGTGTAGGCTTCGGTGCGGATTATATTGAGTTCGATTTGAGATAGTAGGCGAATATCGACTGCTGTTCGTTCGGGATGGCTTAGGAGACTCCTGATCTTGCGAGGTGAGGTATGGAGGGTCAAGCCTGGCAGCTTTCCCCCGTCTAGTGAGAAGCTCGTGAGTGTTAGAAAGGTGATGTCGAAAGCAATCAGAGTGTCACTCACAACAACTCAAGATTGCATATCCCGTGCCAGATTCGGGAAAGCCGATACAATTCTCGTTCTTCGCCGCTGATCAGTGTGGATCGTGCATGACTTTTCGCCATGAGCTGGTCAACAGCACGTGGCAGATCAAGTTGCATGGCAAAACGAAGGGCTGTCGCGATCAACAAGAAGCCATTCTCGGAGTATGCAGCTACCAGTGTAATAGCTTGAATATCCTCAACTGTCGGCACACTCGTGTTGATGAGTAGATTCGTGATGTGGCTGCGCACTCGCGATTGCAGTTGGCGGTAGATAGTAGTGTTGAAACCTTCCTCGGCGCGACAGCCAATGCTAACGACGGCATCGAAGAGGATGGCGCTGCGCGATGATACGGAAGTGATGTTGTCATATCTCTCGCAGAATATCGGCACCAGGTATTGCTATGAGGATTAGTCTTGCGCTCTGGCAGCTGATGTGTAATTCTTACACTGCCTGAGAAGAAACTAGGAAAGTTAGCAATACCGTTCAACCGGTAAAGTGAGGGACTAGCTACCTCTGGTACCAATGAGCGGCCTGCTCCCATGTGATGAAACCTGCATCGACGGCGCTCCCGGCTGCATCGCGTTCAGGAAGGGAACGAGGCGTAATGGTGGAAACGGATACGCTCGGGCGGTTCATAGGTGACTGCAGAAGTTAGTCAGAATGCTTATCCTTCCACCACGTGGGTTTCGAGTCTTTTAGGGCAGTGAGCTGCACCATTACCCGAAACTATGGCAAAGACTACCAAGACATGCATAGACCGTACTTACGCTAGTATGGCGACGTTGTACATGTCTCGCACCGAGCTGCTCGCGAAGTGCAGCCATCTCAGCCTCCAGCTTCTCAATGCGGAGTACATTCTCGTCCTTCACCGCGTCAAAGTACTCGCAAGAAGCATTGTTTCTGTCGCATCGCTGGCAAGGGCGATTTCCATCGCATCGCACCTTGGATGTTCGGCAATTGACACAGGCATTGATAGCACGGCGTTTGCGCGGTCGTGGTGAGGCGTGTGCGTCCATCGGTAACCTCGCGCGAGAGGCGGCGTGTGGGTTGACCCGATTTTTAACGTCGGGGGTGGGCCGAGTGGAGATGCGGGGAAGTATGCACCCATGAGTCGTGACTCGGCAGCCGAAGCCATTATCGGCAATGCTCTACGTATCTCCTCCCTTTGCGCAAGGGTACATACCCGCTACTAGGCAAATTTAGTACCTTGGGCCTGGTCAATTGATAACGTCTGCGGTTCAGCCCCGCATGCGTTTCATCGGATGCGGCAGGTCATGGGTGATCTGACATGTGTGACGCTGTGAAGAAAAAATCCGATGACAACCTCTTAGATCGAGGGTGGTACTAGGGAGTTGGATCATCATTTTGCACGCTGAAGAAAATTCGGATGAATTGATGAGATAGGCAATATAAATGCTTCGTTCTGATTTCTTCGCTTATGACACGGCTTCCTAGTTGGGCGCCACGTATTCGTTGATAGTAGGCGCATTCTCCAGGTCAATATCAATACCAAACTGGCCTGATGCCATACCATAGCTGGCCTTGACGGCCTCAGTCGCGTAAATGCGCATCTCCTTCTCGTAGGCCTCGGTCACGCCTGTCCATCGGTCGCCGTCGCCGCGATCCCAGGCCTCTGCAATGAGCCTACCCAGTAGAGCTGAATCACGCACTGCAGTGTTGGCACCATTACCACCTGCTGGGGTCATGGCATGTACAGCGTCGCCTACCACCGTCACGCGTGGGTCGTTGGCCCACTCGGGTACAACCTTTGGAGACGAGCAGGTAATCTTCCAGAAAGCGGCCTCTGACTCGACCATGTTGTCGAAGAGAGGCTTTACACGCTCATGCCAGTGCGAAGTGAGCGACTTTGCAATCTGTGCGGCAGGTGTGCCAGTAATTGTGTAGTTGTCGTTGGGTGCCTTGATGACGCCTGGAGAGCCGATCATGGTCCAGCCGAAATTAATGTCTGGCTTGTCCATGTCACCTGCGCGCACGTTGGTGATGACAAAGACTTGACCACCGTTGGGTTGCGATTTATCGTCGACAATGCGGAAGACCCCTTCTCCCAAATTCTTGAAAGCAGTCGTAGGTGCCTGGCCATGTATACCTCGCGAGCCCAGGTCGTAAACTTTGATGGCGCCGTTGGCCAGCTGGCCAGCGACTGCGCTCTTGACTCCCTCACCACCAACCAGCATAGAGCCCTCTTCGCTCTTGCTTCCATCGGCAAATACAAGACGTACGCCATTGTCGGTCTTCTCATAGCCCGTGACGTGATGACTCCATCGTACGTTGTTCTCTAGGCCTTCCATAAACAGCTTGCGCATGTCACCGCGAGATATGCCCACAACCTTGCCATTTCTGCTGCTCAACTGCTCACTCTTGACACTCGGCGCCTCGACGCCCAAATTCTCGCCCGTCAGCGGATCGATAGCGGCGAATCCGGCGCCGCCTGTCTTGCCGCATGCGTCATAGAATTTCTGGAAGCCCGCGGGACCGAGAACATTCTCTATTGCGTCGATTCCTTGTGCCGAGAGGCGAAGTCGGTAGCCTTGTGCGCGAAAGATGATAGACGCGTCGCGCTCGAAGACGAGGAAGGGGATCTTGGAACGGTGCAGCGATCGGGCGAGAAGGAGCGAGGCGAGGCCGGCACCGGAGATGAGGATGGGCTTGGGAGCGCTCATGATGGGCTGTGAGGCGGATGGTGTGAGAGTGCCATTTCCACAGGAAGCGGCATGGCTCTAGATATAGCAGGTGCGCTGGGTGTTGAGGCAGGCGCGATGTATGGCGTCAAGTCTATTGTCGGCCCGCATCGGAACTTCGGAACTTTGGGCCAGCGTCGATTGCTAAGCCCATGGGAGTGAGTAAGCACCAAACCTCTACAATTCCGCCGCCCGTCATCACTGAGAAATGCATCTCACATATTATCATGCATAGTGACAAGGGACTTCGTACCACCGTGTGTGCCGAGATGAGAGGTGCACTCTTCCGTCACCTCCAAGCCTGCTTCGTACAACGACTCTACGGGTTCACCATCTAGGGACGAAATGTACAGTGAGAGCTTCCCGATTATACTGAGCTCCAAACGCATAACACCTCATGCATGCCTTGTCTGTGAATGGAATAGAGCCTCGGGGCTGCCTCCTAGGAAAGGCCGTCAATTCGCGTCAATCACGTGAGTGCGTGAAGGCGATCTGGGCAACTCCGCCGAACGTGTTTGCAAGTTTGGAAACTCGGACCTTCCAGCGCACGACATTTTCCTTTCGCATCATCCGAACCTCACACTTGCTTAAGACGCTTCCCGCTGTACCGGAGTCAACTTTTCCAATTAATGCTTGTCTGCCGTTTCCCAAAAGGACCGCCCCGCATGCGCTTTCCACACCCGCTCACAGGCAGCCATAGAGCTTCCCTACCACCCAGCGCGTCATGTTCCAAGAACAGAATTGAGTAACGATGTTTGGCTGGCTGTACTCGACTATGTAATTACACACTATGCATAGTCAATCCATTATAACTAATTGAACCTAACAGGTATCATTTGCATCAGACCCCAAGCCTCTTTGGCTCACCTCGAAAGCGCTGCACGCCCTAGCAACATCCCGCTTGTACGATACTGTTCACATTCCAGTCTGGGATACAAATAAGGTCAAAGCCTTCATCGAAAGCATCAGCTGTGGAGCTGGTAGACAGCTCGGAAATACGAGGACCTTGATCCTAGAGGATGAGGTGCCTCCGCCAGAACCAGGCTGTAGCCTGATTGGTCCACTGGCTTTTCCACAATCTCCTCTTCCAAAGTCAGTGGGTAGAACAGATGACAGGGATCATGCAATGGAGACTATCGTGCGATTATTCGCTAAAGCAAAGCGCTTGACTACATTTCAGTATGTAATAGCCGACTGGCGCCCATGGACTCTCTACTAACAGCTATAGCACCATCTCCAACCGCCCTCAGCCGCAGGATCTGGTCATGGATCTTTGCGCAGGCAACGGGAACATCTCCTCTTTGCGTCACACAGTGGATGTATACACATGCCGCTGGATTCCTACATCTATGGCAGAATCACCTCTACGCATTTTAGACTTGTTGTTCAAAGACCATATAACCGTTTACACATTCAGCCATTGCGCCCCAACTCTAAAGAACCTCGAGTCACTTTCACTAGGCTACGCGGGTCCGAGGGGTATAATTCCAAATGGTGTCTACAGCTGTTACACTGGCCCTCGAGGAAGTAGAGATACGCTTTAGCAAACTCATAAGCCTAACACTGCGTTTCCTCGTCATTGGAAACCTGTTTGCCCCCTTTCCAGACTGATAGATCTGCCCGGCCTGTTGCGATTGACCATAGATGGATGTTCCGGATCAATACCGTTCCTCGCTCAGCTCGCCCATCATTCAAATTCCAAGATACCGAAACTCCTCCACCTGGCACTGGGCCTTGTGACTGATCCGAGCCAAGGTTATACAAATACAACTTTGGAGGCAGCTGGGAACTACGTGCTGGCCATCAGCAACTCGAAAGCAATTGAGAGTCTTCACCCAAGCTGGCATGACTATTCTTTGGATAGCGTTCTCTCAGCATTGAAGCCTGCTGACCCAAATCTGGAATCTTACAGCATTCACAATCAACTCAACTTCTAGAGTTCCGACGAGTTCGAAAACTCCTACGAGTTAACCCTCCCGAAAAGTTCGACATTAACCATGTCACCCAGAATTGGATACGTGAGACTCACGAGAGGCTGGTTGGATGTCCAAAACTCCAGTCATTCGGTTACAAAGTATCCGAGTGGGAATGGCAACATTGCATGCAACAAGAAGATGTTCCCATGAACAAACTTCTCATGGTACGACTGCGAATCCAGTAGTAGAAGACTGACGGCTGATGTGATATGGGACGAGTTACGAAAGGTCCCAGAGCTGCGCGTACCACACCTGCGGCCGTGTAATCATCTGCATGAAGCCAGGGATGAGAATTATACGTCCGGATGGTCACCCAGTCATGATGCCTACGCGTTTCAGAACCAAAAATGGGCCAGCGCATTTTCTGCATATTTACATGCACGTGGATGGTGTGCAAACCTCAGAGCATTAATAGTACGCTGTCATATTGTAGATGTACCGCAAGACGACGTAGATCATGGCCGTCACTGCTTTGCGCCTCAATGTTGCTATGTCAAGGGGTTTCAAACCGACGCCTATGGGCGCAGTAGTGTCGTTGCAGTACCCATCACCAGGGCCGCTCTCAGAACCTTAGAGCCCTGCTCGGAAATTCTGGACTATGATCCAGAGACTAATTGGGGGGTGAGACGTTTTTACCCAGAAGTTGGAGGCCCGAACGGCATCTAGTCTTCGTATTTATGGACCCTGGGGGGCCTTGTCTCCGCTAGCTTACTAAGTGAGATGTTGTCGCGGCGTCTCAAGAGTGGGAAATTCATGTTCATCTTATACACCCTACTTGGCCTCTAGGTATGATGGTGTTTTTGTCCGCTTCGTCCGAAGCTGCAAGATTTGCGGCTACCAATGTTTCTCTGGCGTTCTGCACGCGCAAACTGGTGGGTCCTTACGCCGCGCTAAATGTCACTCCGCGAGCTTAACCACAATCGCTACCTCGGATTCGCTTTCCAGGACCGCTTCAGCCAACTACAACGTCGGGAGCAGGATGCGCTAACCGTAAAATTACAAAGACCTGCCAACAACGCATGATGGACGGAGTGAAAAGATGGAGATAGAATTGTGGCGTATACGCCCAAACTTATATAACAGGCTCTGCGACATGCCTCAGGAGACTATCTCGTCATCGTCGCGAACCCACAGGCTGCAAATCATCCACACAATGTCTAAACTCCTCGTCATCGTCGGCATAACCGGCAACCAAGGAGGCAGCGTTGCAGACGCCTTCCTCCCCGACAAAAGCTGGCGTATCCGCGCCATCACCCGCGACCCCTCCAAAGCATCAGCCCAGGAATGGGCATCTAAAGGCGTCGAGCTTGTGCAAGGCGACATGGACGACATCCCCTCTCTCACACACGCCTTCGCAGGCGCCACCGCCATCTTCGCAATGACCGACTACTGGTACCCGCTCTTTGATCCTCAAGTCCGCGCCGAAGCCACGCGAAAGAACATGATACCTAACCAACTCTGCGCCGAAATCGAGATGACCCGCGGCAAGAACCTCGCCCTCGCAGTCGCGGCACCAGAAGTGCAGAAGACACTGCAACGCTACATCTACAGCAGTCTACCAAACTGCACCAAGCTGTCCCACGGCAAATACACGAAGATGTGGCATTTTGACAGCAAAGCCGCAGTCGAAGACTGGATCACACACGATACCGCGATGCAAACCTCTGGTCTAAGCGCCAAGGCAAGCTTCATCCACGTCGGTCTGTACATGGATAACTGGAAGCGCGGACCCCTCGAGCTACGCAAAGATGCGGGGACTGGTGGCTACTACCACATCGACATCACCGACGGCCGGTCTCCCGCGCCCTTTGTGTACACGCGCCGCGACACGGGGCCGTTGGTGAAAGCACTCATTGAGGATCTGGAGCCAGGCACAGTTCTCGCGGCTGTTAGTCACATGGCGAGTTACCGCGAGTTTATGGGTACGTGGGCGAGGGTTACGGAGAGGACGTTGGCGGGTGACGAGGGTATTAAACGGGTTAGTGTGGAGGAGGCGCGTGCTGAGATTCCGGGTGATGAACACTTTAAAGACCATATTATAGAGTGTTATTTGATGTTTAGGGATTTTGGGTACTATAGTGGTGATGGGAAGGTGCTTATGCCGCGCGACGTGGGAATGCAGGATAAGATGACGAGGTTGGAGGAGTATTTCAAGAGGGAGGATTGGTCTGCGTTGGAGTAGTGCGATGTATGCACCTCGCACCCATGAATCATAGCTAGAGCCGGGCACATACTGGGTATAATAACAATCGGACCTAAAACTCGACATCATCGCAGTTCCGAGCTTGACGCAAACTTGCGGGCAGCGGCAGTATGGCTATGAAGTCCGGTGCGCCTTCGTGGAAGAAGGCGCATACAAACCCCTTTAATTGGCAGTAGCTGCAAGCCTCGTGGTTATTTGGCTTCAACTTGCCTTGCCGAACTCTGATGCCATGCATTATGCCTGCGAAACGTTCGCAGGGTACCAAATGGGCTTCAAGACAGAGGACGACTGACATTGCCCGAAATGTGAACGCCAGTTAACTGGATCAGTCCAACAACTCCATTGTTTTTTGACCCACGCTGGGCGAGTAACTTGAGAAAACAACTGTTTCTGGGGCGCATCCTGCACCACCCGACCCAGACGGCTTATAGGCCGCCATCTGCCCTTGTTGGCGGAAACTGGGATCCAAACTCGAATGGGAAGAGTGACAGGAACTCGCTTATTCTTTCTCCTGTTATTAATCGGGGGGTCGTCAACTTGGGCCTCATCATCATCGTCGTCAGAGTACTCGGACAACTCGTTGCTTTGCTCAACCTCGTCTTCTGCTGGAACCTGCTCGCGGCCACCATCTTGTACTTGTGGAGGTGTAACTTGGGCACTTCCTGACTCGTTGCCGGGTGACTGGGAGCGGGGTTCGACTTGATCACGGCCCGGCGACGATGAGGCTTGAACTGGGTACTGGACACGGATAATGTCGAACTGGTTGATGGCTGGCTGGAACCCGCCACTAGGCGCCCGGTCGGCCATGAGTTCCGGCATTCGAACTGGCTCGGGCGCTGTGGGAAGCTCGAAAAGCATTGCGTCTTCAACTGGTTCTGAGTCTTGGGAAATATTAGACAAGCTACACAGAAGGGCTAAAATGCTCACGAGAACTTGCTCGGATGTCATGGAACTAGCCTTAGAGCTTGTGACTTGTGAAGAAGGACGCTTGAAAAAGTCCTTGATGGACAGTCGCTTCCTTGGCTTTGGAACTTGCTCCTCAACTTGTTGAGTGACTGGAGGATTGGACGACTCACCCATTATGGCGTCCACACACTTGTTGAACTCGTCACGGAACTACTTTGCTCCGTACAACTTGTTCGCATCCGCATCTTCGTCAGACTCTCGAACTGGAGACGGCTCACGGGCAGGAACTGGATGTAGTTGTCCGTCGTTTGGAACTTGCTGAGGCGGTTGGTGGTGTCTTGCAGTCATTGAGAGTGCAACTAGGTGCAAATTTGAACAAAAGATTGTGTTTGGAGTGAAAATTTGACGCGTAGCAGAGATCTTGTGGTGTGGGCGGTGGAAGTTGAGTGTCTTGGGGAAGGACCGACTACAGCACGGGAGGTCAGTGCTTTGCTAGATGCAGAAGCCACGAGGATGCAGTCTTCACCGTGAAGCCGCCCGTTAGAGTCATCGGTCACTAGGCGCATACGAGATGTGGTTTCGCAGGCGTACTTATGCTTTGTGAACACTCGGCACTACTACGTATCTTTTAATTATCTTTTATATCACACCCATAGTTCTTTCGTAGTTGGCTAGGCTATGTCAGAGCCTTGGAGGTCCCAGGACTAATCTTGTGCTCTGCAAGTTATTCCTCCGCTCTATTTTGAAATTTCCACATCCTCACCCACAACAACATCAAAACCAACACCAACAACGACACTCACGATACCGTCGCTCATTGAGCAGAGGCCGCAGCGCTTGGAAGACCTCGTAACCATCGCCGTCAACGCCTTTGAAAACAAGTTAGGCGTTCCGCTGGAGGCATCTTTGTCTACCCACGACAGGTTTGTCGTTGGCAAAGACCCATCCAAGTTCGACGTAAGTCTCATATTGCCTTCTCTCACTACACACAACACCTTCTCCCACTATACATGAAAACATGCTAATAATAATAGCCATCCTGGTCATCTGGTCTCCCCCGAGTGTTCATCGAAAGTGCTTTGGCACCGATTTGGCCGCGAGGCTAGTAAAAGACAAGTTCATCGAGCCTTGGATCCCTGAGGCACCGATTCCCGCTGCTCCCCTCGAGCCTGAGGGTGCCTCACTTGAGGATTCAGTTCCTCTGAAGCCGGTCACTGGCGAACAAGTTCAACAAGGCGTCAAGGATGGGGCGAAGTCATGGGCCAACCTCTTGAACACAAATCCAGTTCCCCGTGCTCGGGAGACCTCACAACAAGTCACTCCTAAACATGAGCCTAACGCTTTCGAATAAGTTAGGGGCCCAAACAGGCGAATTCTCCAGCGCCTTTACAGCGCGCCTACCCCGGGATATCGCTCCAGGCGCCCAGAACCCCAGTTAGTAGACCCTCTGGTCTCACCCAAAGCTCGAGTTTCCAGGGGCCCCCGTCCTCATATCCCCTACTGCAAGTTCCAGCCAATGTGTCCACCACATCAGGCTCAAGTTAGGCCTATGCCTCCTCAAGTTTTCTTCGAACATTACAATTCAAGTTTTTTCATCGAAGAGGGGGACTTACCGTCGCCCTGACGGTGCCGTCGACTCTGGCACCGTCAACATAAGGTCCCTGAGCAACGACAAGCACGACGAGTGGAACCAGTTGGGCAAGCGTGACCCACTCCTCTGCTACAACAATTCATCAAGGGCTTTTGCCCTAAGGGGCCCATCTGCCTCTTAAAGCATATCTGGTTAACCTAGATTGAGGCTAGGGACTTCATGTGGTGGAATCCAGTTCTTGTGAGGTTGATGTGCCAACTCCAAGACACGAATACATGTCGGAACTATACCAGCCAGCGCTAGTAGAAGAGACGCCTTCATCAAGTCTACAATATACATACGATTTGACCTCAGACCCGCTTGAAGACCGGCATGACCTCAATCGGACTGTCGACCTCAACCTCCGCTCCGCCATCATGTTCCTTCTTGCTCCAGAAACATCTCCATTTCCCTCCACTAGACAAAGGCGGAAGATAGACAGTCTTCTTCCTCTGCCCCGCAGCAAGAACTGGACATACCAAGTACTTGTCGCCATACATGTACTGTTCCTCAACCTCCCAGCACTTCTGGTCTTCCGGGAACTCGTAGAATAGAGTTCTCATGACAGGCGACCCCAGGCGATGCGCCTCTTCCATTAGCGTGCGCGTGTACCCCCGCATTTCCTCGCGGACCAGCATGAATTTTTTGCAGATCTCATAAACAGCCGGGCCGTACGACCACACTTCGTTGTCTGCGCCGCTGCGGCAGCCTGGAGCTCCAGGGTACTTTGGTTGGCGGGGCTCGCGATCGCCGTGCAGGCGCATAACGGGGCAGAAAGTTCCCCACTGGAACCAACGCACAAAGAGCTCACGGAAAGCTTCGTCGTTGGGGTTTCCTCCGTGAAAGCCGCCGATGTCGGTTGTCCACCATGGCACACCTGAGAGACCCATGTTCAGGCCGGCTGCGAGTTGGTTTCGGAAACTGGACCATGTCGAGGAGATGTCGCCGCTCCATACGAGGGCTCCGTACTTTTGGCTGCCGGCCCATGCGCAACGGATGAGGTTGACAATGTTCTTTTGCCCCTCGGCCTCCATCCCTTCGTAGTATGCACGAGCATATTCTTTCGGGAAGATGTTACCTGGCCAGTTGAGTAAGTGTACGCGAGCTCCGTCGAAACTGCATATACTCACCGATTGCAACATTAGGCCCCATGTGGTAGCGGTAGTTGTCAAAGTCGTAGTGTCGATACTCGGGTTCAGCTTCGTCTAGCCAATATACCTTGATGCCTTTCTCATAGTAGTTCTTCTTGGCCTTCTTCCAAACATAATCGCGTGCGGCCGGGTTCGTTGGGTCAAAATGGATGGTCTGGCCTTGGAAGGTCATTGCTGTCCGCACACCACGTTCAGTCCGGATTAGTAGGCCTTTCTCGACCATCTCCTCGTAATTCTCTGAGCGCCGATCTACCGTCGGCCAGATCGATACCATGAGCTCGATTTTGAGCTCCTTCAGCTCCTTAACCATCGCATCTAGGAAGCGAATATCAGCTCTCAGATAGATCTAATCATGCAACACAACAGGACGGGTATTGACTAACCTGGATCTGGCCAGTACTTCTCGTCGAATCTCCAATCTCCCTGCAGCGGCCAGTGAAAAAAGTCAATCACAATGAGATCTATCGGGAGCTCTCGTCGTCGGTATTCTCGGGCAACCTTTAGAAGCTCATCCTGCGTCTGGTAACGAAGCTTGCACTGCCAAAAGCCTAGACCGTATTCCGGCATCATCGGCGCCTACAGTCACCAGTGTGTTAGCGCAGCAAGTCAACGCGCAGACTGATGCTTACCTTGCCGGTAGCATCTGCATACGACCGAACGATTTCCGCGGGTGTTTCGCTTGCGACCAGCCAGTAGTCAAGCGCCTTGGTCGACTGTGCTTCGAAGCTCATAACGTTCTTTCCAAACACTGCATTGCCAATGGATGGATTATTCCACAGGAAGCCATATCCGCGCGAAGATACAGCAAATGGGATGCTAGCTTGCGAGTTCCGATGGGCGAGCTCGAGCTGGGTCCCTTTGATGTCCAAGTATGGCTGTTGATACTGGCCCATACCATATATCTTTTCTTTTGGATCCAAACTCTCAAAGCGAGCTGTAAGGTGATAATCACCACCCTTTATAGGCTTAAACTCGCGAGCCTCGATTTCCAAGGCACTGCACTTGGGATCGAGCACATCGCGCCGGTCACGAGCAAATTCCTCGAGAAGGATCTTTCCAGTGCTGCTATTTGAGATGACTATCTTGCCTCGCTTAGAGACTGCGACCTTGATAGTTCCGTTGATCAGTGTCGCCGAGCTTTCGCTGGTCTCAATCTTAGCAACGATGTCGGGTCGGGGAAATAGCGCCCAGTCTTCCTGCGGCATAGTTGCCATTTTGGTAGCGCGAACGCGAACCGCATTGTGACCCCAGGGCTCGATCCAAAGCTGCTCGGCATCGTAGGTGAATATAAGGCGACCTTCAATCGTGGAAAACATGACGAAAAATGCGTTGCACCTAGCAAGTCTTTCGGAGTCGGGCGTCTTCGTTGCGACTGTAGGTGCGAAGCAACGATAGAAGCCTCATTGTCTTATACCAAGGCGAGAGTACAATCTGCCTGAAGTTCGGATCTTCCACCGATGAGAATGGCTGATTCAGCAGGAAGGAGTCGCACTAGGCCCGAGAAGCTGTCTTCCCCTCCGGGACCCCACCGGGATCTTCGCGACGTTACCCATTCCAGCATCGCGACACCGCGCCATACTCAGAATGTGTGGTACTTGGGTATTTCGTTGTAGAGTTCAGTGGCATTGCTATAAACTTGTGCGTCTAGATGACTGATGGTGTGGAGGGGTAACACGTGAGTGTCACGTGGCTGGCTTCGCGTGAGCGTCGGTGTTTCGCCCCCACCTCCCCAATCATCAGTTGCCTCGACGCTTGAAGACAAAACCACCAGATTCAGCGGAAGTGATTTCCATGAGCAGCATTAATTGGGACGAGTCGCGATGCATCGGGAGCGCATCAGCGTGTTGATGGAACCAACATCGTTCCAGCCATGTTCGATCCGACTCCAACACGGTCTATTTCCAGGACAAGGTTATCAAACCTGCCCCCGAGCCATCTTCTACAATATCGAGTTTCTTCTTCCCCATTTATTGTCGTCAGTCTCTGTACCATTGCAACTGCAGCAGATGCAGAGTCGTACAAGGGGCGACAACATCATCTCAAGGCGAGAAGGGGCTTCTATGCACGCGCTGATGCTATTTAGCCCTTCCAGATGCGTAGCGCATCGCAAACATGCCCCCGAGACATCACACGTCGATCTGCGCGTTTTTGAAGCCCCTACTCAGCCCCAAGCCCGGTTCTAGCGTTGAGCGACGCACGTCGTACATCCTTTCGTACATGCCAAGGTCGACGCGAAGTTGTTGACGTCGCCACGTAGCCTCACAATTGTTCAATACAGATGATGTACGGATGCATGGATGGGAGGCTTCTGCGGGTAGAATCGCGGACAACAAAGCTTATGCGCGATCTAGTTAACATCACTCGGATTCCGGAGATTCCATTAGCGGCCCAATCCGAGACTGTATCCAAGTCAGGATTGGTGGTAGGATCCATCGATGCATCCGCTTAGACGTAGCAACATGAAACCTTGGGGACGGTCCGACACTTTCATCCGTCGACCTTCGACCGACGGTCTAATGTTGGAAAATGCAAGCGTAGTCCTTCAAGGCTATGTCGAGGCAATATATATACCGTCTTCCATCTGAACGACAGGAGCATTAGCAACGATCCAACATACACCTCATTCTAGTCAATTCATCCTACAATTTATTATCAAGATGCCCGGAATCCACCAGAAAGAGATGCAGAGAGATCCTCCTACGGGCATCGATGTCCTAGTTGTTGGAGGCGGAATCGGAGGAGTCACCTTTGCGATCGAGGCCTACCGTAAAGGTCATACTGTCCGAGTGATTGAGCGAAGCCCCCCAGGACAGTACTCTGGTGAGTGCCATGATACAGGGAGACTAGAATAGTTGCTAATCTCAAAGAAAGGCGAAATCATCATGGTGACAAGCCCGGCCTTGTTGACGCCAAAGAAATGGCCTGGGTTCATGGAACGAGCTAGAGCAATATCTGGTGAGCCGGCCTTCGACATGCGCAAGTTCGATGGCACTTTTCTCAAGCACGAAACTGTCGGCGCCGAGGATAATCTGGCACTCGACGTGTACCGGAGAACGCTGCACAGTCTTCTCACCTCCTACGCCCAGGAACAAGGCATTCCAATCACCTTCGGAGTAAAGGTGACAGAGTACTTTGAGACCGAAAAAGAGGCTGGTGTCGTGATCGAAGGCGGCGACCGTTTAACGGCTGATGTGGTTGTCGCAGCCGACGGAGTTGGCTCAAGGTCTCGCGAACTAATGGATGGCAACAAGTCGGCACCCATCAGCTCAGGCTTTGTCATGTACCGCTGCACTTACCCAGCTGAGCATGTGGCACAGAATCCCATCATCGGCAAGGAGTTTGCTGGCAAGGCAAAGCTCGGTTATCTTTACATCGGCCCAGGCGCACATATCGTAATCCACCAGTTCAGGGGCGACTTTTGCTATCTGTTGACAACCAAGGATGAGCACAGCGACGCCACGGAGAGCTGGTCAAAGACAACAACAACCGAGAAGGCTCTGGAAGCCGTCAAAGGCTGGGACCCCCTAGTGACTGAGGTCATAAAGGCCTCACCAAACAACCAATGCCTCGATTGGAAGCTAATGTGGCGCGACCCGCAGCCGCAATGGGCGTCGAAAGGAGGCCGCGTCATCCAGTTAGGGGATGCAGCTCACCCCTTCTTGCCGACATCATTCAGCGGCGGAACCATGGCTATGGAGGATGGGTACTCATTGGCAGCTTGCCTAAGTCTTGCCGGCCGAGAGAACGTACAACTTGCCACCAAGGTTCATAACAAGCTCAGGTAAGCTATCTCTACGCCTACGCGCAACACCAGCTGACACACCTTCGTTTAGGTTTGAACGCGTTTCCTGTGCCCAGAAACTGGGTTTCAAGAACCGTGAAGTCTTCCACAACACTGATTGGAACAATCAGAAAGCAGCCCCGAAGAAGCAAGAGAAGATGGTGGGAGACTGGCTGATTCAGCATGACCCCGAACAGTACACTCACGAAAACTACCACAAGGCTGCAGAGCACCTGCTTACTGGCGCTCCGTTCGAGAATACCAATATCCCTCCGGGATATAAGTACAAGCCGTGGACTGTGCGGGAATTGTTGACGGCCTCAGAACGCGGTGAGGAACTGGTAGACGAGGGTGTCTGGTTCTAGAGAGGCAGTGTCTTTTTCCTGTCGCAGTTCTTTGTATTAAGCTTCACATAGAATAAAAATAGTTCTGCCTGCTCGCACTAAAACCCCAAATCACTGAGTTCTGCGGAAACGGATGCCTTTACGTTACATCCTACCCTTCATTTCTTACCCGCTGTCGTATTATAGGTCTTGTAACATCGAAATTCGATTCTGCTGATAGTCGCGGCGTTGCCTGCGCAACATATCGGCAACGTTGACAAGTAGCCTTGGCGAGCTAGATAGACGAGCGTTTGCCAGAAGATGTTGCTTTCATGGCTCATGAGCGCTTATATCGTCTGGTGATGTGCTGTGATGACCCGTCCACCGATTTCTTGTATCTCTTTGTGTGACTCGGGGTGTACGGCTGAACGAGGACGAGACGACGAGCATGGACGATGGAAAGGCGATACCGTATTTGGAACCGATGCATATACTGTAGAAATTCTTCAAATTTCTGCCAGGCTCGGGGACGCTCTATCGGTCGCGCGCTTTATGGGCCAAATCTCCATGTCGCTGAAGAAGGTGGAATGCTCGAGAAGGGTCTTGAGGCACGCTCGTCCCTCCTTGCATAGTGTCGCGAAGTATATCTAGGCAAGCTTTTCGTAAAGTGTACCTCGGGTAGAGTCGATAGAGTCGGGCTTTCCAGTGATGTCAGTGATGTATCCAGATACACGACGGGCGAGCGCGAATACTGGCTGGCTTCGCCACCCGCTAAATCGAAAACGTGGTGCTGACTCGGAACGCGGCCGGAACACGTCGGAAACTCCACCTCCCCTGAGCTACACTCTGCACTATGCATCCTTGAGCCGTGACGCGCCGCTCAAACACTGCTTTGTACACCATGCCGGACATAGAATTTTTTTGGAAACACACTCAAGGTTTTAAAGCCAGCAGCGCTTCTACACCTGGGTATCGGAACACTTGGAGCCACATGACGCCGACGCGATGCACGCGGCACGACATGTGCGCCATCAAGCTGAAACATCAAGCGCCGGGAATGTGATAGGATATGGGCAAATAGTATATGAGATCTTCCAGCTTCATGGCTATTGTTAACGCAGAGTTCCAACAGGTAAATCCTCTACCAAGTGTCTACAAACGGCGTACGAGAAACAAAATACGAATACGTGTCTGCGCGCACAACTACATTTAATTTTGGACCCGGACCCAGTGGACACTCACGCGATACACTACTGATACTCTATGAACGACCGGGGATGATGGTAGGCGGCATATGAACCACCGGATACTTTCCATCAAGGGTATCCCGCAAGTCAACCTCCAGATCATTGAGCTTCAAGCCCAATCGCTCGTCCCAGGGGTTCAGCTTTCGCAAATCGCCAGCAACCTCGCCATCGACCTTACTGCAAGTCACAGCCCGTACGACAAAAGCCATACCCCATGGGCTTCCTTCGGCGATGAACTTGCGTCCTCGCTCGATCAATTCAGTCGACTTGACATGATCCTTCTTCCACTGCTTGCCCGTCAACTTCTCTAGGATAGAGATGAGTTTGTTCTGCGTCAGTGTGTGGCCAGCGAGATGGACGTATTGGTTCTTTGAGTCGTTGTATGCCACCTGGTCGATGAGGAGATTGCCAACGGCTCGCGCAACATATGGACGTGTGCTTCCGGAGAAGGGGCTCTCGCCATCATCGATGATCATGGCCTCTTGCTTTTCGAGGTCGAATCCAAGAAGCCCGTCAAGCAGACACTAGGCTAAAGTCAGCGAGTTGGTATCTCACTCCGAGAGGATACACGACATACGTATTCGATCCATGGGTTGCAGATGATGGCAGTCCAGCTAATTGAATCCTGTTTAGATTCAAGGTACTCCACAAATTGCCTCTTGTACGTAGCCACGCCTACATTGTACAGCGGGTGGTATGTGCGAACTCCGTAGTCGGACGGGACAAATCGATCGACGCCTGCTTTGATGGCCGCGTCGATGATCATCTTCTGGTCGACTGAGACATCGTAATTCAGAAAGGACATGGCGACATTTTGCCCTTTGAATGCCTCCTCGAGAGATGCACGGCTGTAGTCTGATCGAACAACTCGGACTCCATCTAGGAAGGTTGCAGTCGATGTCTCTCGAGTCAAGACTGTGACTTTCAGTTTGTCGGGATGATTGAGCAATTCTTTCAGAATGTAGAGCCCGATGTTCCCGCTTGCCTTTGTCTCGTCAGTACGCAGAAGGTGAATGGGAAATGTGGGTAGTACTTACACCGATCAAGATTACGTTGCGCACTGATGATCCCATCTTCACGAAGATGCTGGTTGCTGAGAATAAGTACTCGTGGAGACTTGGAGAATCTGGTATAGGAAGTGTTGCTGTAGAGCGAGAATCGGATGTAGGATTCACGGCGAGCTGTACGTTTGTAGTTGCATGTATCTCACCTCAATACATACATTTATATGTTCTCCACCGTAGTGTAGTGGAAAAGGACCGAATGGAAAGCACGCACTTACGATAGCTAGCGGACCAAATCCAAGCCGTATGACGCGACGGTGTATCGGACGAAGGTATAATGTACGAAGATAAATTGCACTAGGACATGTTGTACAAATGTGTCTCGTACGATAATACATTGTATGTTGGGAGCATGCTGGGATAGCAGTTTCATCCGCTGTCAGAACCAAAACGAGCAGGCAGATGGAAACCACAGCGAGCCAAAGGCCCGCTTCCCTTGTGCTACCAGAGAGATGCACTTGCCTGCCTCTAGTATGCTAAGAGAAGCCCCGAAAAGGATAGTTGCCGGGATTGATCTCGAACTGTCCCGGGGCTCGAACAGCATCGTGGTATTGCCTAAGAGTATGTACGGGCAGTTTCGACTGCATTTCTTGTGTTCGTTAAGAGAGGTCGGTGTATCGCTGCCAACAACGATGCTAGCATTCTGGTTGTGAAGGGTCGCGAGTCCGACTAGGTAGGGTCCTACCTCCCAGGCGAAGTCAGCATTGAGCACGCAAGGCGTGAATGCCTGACTCAGGAATTGGCTTACAAACACGCCATCAAGCTTCTCGTATGCGGCATGGCCGAAACCTTGTGTTGACACCATCGCGTCACTTGGAGACGTGGTCAATCTTCTCGTACAGTGTTTTCACCTCGATACAACTCTAGATGGTGAGCGCAGACAAGAATGCCAATGCTAAGTTCCTTAATCGCAAGCGTTGATGATTCGTGGTCCAGTATACCAACATGCGTGTTAGCACATGAAAGTCGCAGCGTCATCCCAAACCTTGGAGGCCGAAGAAGTGGGGCGTCTGCGGAACGAAATCGGAACGCGCCCTGCACCTCACCTCGGGACCACACTAAGTCCACGGAGTCTGACCCGAAAGCGCCTTTGATGCTCACCGTACCTCGAGTGATTTATAATCTGGCCCACTATACATCGTACACTGAATGTACGCAGTGAGTCGCTTTGACATCTGGGACCATGACAACAATCGACCACGGGAGGCGTGGCCTTGTAGCTGTACGACACCTGTCCTCCCAGGTTCGGCACCCTTGGGATTAACAAGACCATCAGATCACTGGCGCCAATGGAACAATCGGATACGCAAGCGTGGTATATGCACTGCAGACCGGGTATCGCGTGCGCTGCATCGTGCGCAGCCCTTCCGCGATTGAAACCATCAAATCCGGACCATCCGTGCAAGAATACCTGCATCTCGTAGAATATGCCATCGTTCCGGACAACACCATCGCGGGGGCATACGATGAGGCCATCTCTGGCGCAGACTATGTCGTGCACATAGCCGGGGCCTGGCCTCTCCCATGGCTGCATCCCGACAACGACATCTATTGGCCATTTATCAACTCGACCAAGAATCTTGTCGCAGCAGGGGAAAAGTGCAAAAGTGTGAAGAGAATGGTGTTCACGCAAGCTGGTGCGGGGCTGGTCGATGCTGGAGATGGGGATACGTTGGGAAGACGCATGGATCGTGTTATGAATGGTATGATTGAATCCATCAAATCGCATTGTTGCCATAGACTACATGTTGGCTGACGGACTACACGCAGAACACGTGCCCCCCTCTCCCTCATCCCTAGAACAAAAACCACCCCTCAAGTCCCCCCACCATGCCTACTGCGCTGCAAAGGCACAATGCATGCAATACCTCAAGGCCCTGCGGGCTTCCGGGCAACTCCCTTTCTCCGTCGCCCAAGTTATCCCAGGAACCGTTATCGGACCTTCTGAGTTCTGTCACACGTCTACGGAGGCGTTTGCGCACCTTGATCGCCAGAGCAAAGCGCTGCTGTTCGATGAAAATACCCCACGGTATGCATTCGGATTCGTGCACGTGACAGACTGCGCCAGGGTGCATGTTGAGACATTGGATGAGACGAAAGTCGGGAATAAAGACTTACCGGACTGGTTCATCGCTGCGGGGACGGTAGAAGAGGGTGTGGATGGCGATGAGTTGTGGAATGCGGCGGCGGACATGGTCGAACATGAGTTCGCGGATCAAGTCAGCACTGGAGTGTTCAAAGTCGGGCGAGACAGGGTGCCTATCAACATTCCGTTTCGGGCGGACTCGAGGTTGACAGAGAAGATGCTTCTTGCGGGAGAGCGTATTAGGGTGTTTCAAGACAGCGTCAGGGATGTGGCGAAGTGGTATCTCACGTTCAGGAAAGACGAAGTCTAAGCTCATACGCGTTGTATTAACGGACTTTTTTATGTGAATGGTGTCGTCTACCACTTGAAGCTCTCCTCGAAATACTCCACCCCCGTATGACCAATACCGAGCATTTCCACGCTAGCCTTCCTTGCTTGGTCGGCCATGAGGGCTGGTCCGCATGCGATGACGGCTAGTCGCTGACACTTTGCATTCTCTGCCGCCTCTTCCACCACCCTGTGAACATCAGGTCTATGAGCCATGAGTCTGACGCTCTTGAGGTCTCTGCCCAATACATCATTCGTGGCCTGCTCGTCTCTGGTGATGTGCACCTCCACCTCGACTCTTTCGTCGCCGAGGACTCCTTCAAAGTCGCGGAGGACAGATGCGAGGAACGCATGCTCGCGGACTGCCCACACCACCTTTACGTTCTGGACATGCGAGGAAGCAGAGAGAAGGTCGGCGATGTGAGACAATGGCACGGCGATTCCCGTCCCGCCGACGACGAACAAGACGCTCGTAAAAGTGCGAAGAGGAATAGTGTGTCCGTATGGTCCATCGATCAGTACCCGAAGCTGCTTGGGATGCAAGAGACAACTTGATCTCAGACGCGACGTGAATCCGTTATAAGGCCGAACAAGAAACACGAGATTGGGAAAGGCTTCGGATTTGTCGTGTGCCAGGAGCAGGTCAGACTCACTGGAAGAGGCAGACGAGCTGTGCGAAGGCGCGGGTCTGGATGCTAGTGGTGATAGAGGGGTGGATCCCCTGATGTCCGCGTCCGATGCGACGTACGCCAGCGTGAATGGATGACTTTGATGCGCATGTAGCAGGCCGTCCAGCACATGTATGTAGTAGTATGTGCCTGGTCTGGGAGCAATAACACTCTTACTGCCATCTACATCCAGTCGCACCAGGTTGCTGTTGGGGTCGAAAGTCGCTCGGGCTCGAGTGTTGAGCGGGAAGCGACTGAATGCGACGATCCGCGCAAGACGCAAGAGCCTGTCGGCAACCCAGACCGCGAGGCATGGCCAGATGAAGATGTTCCATTCTCCGGCAGTGAAGATTTCGACGTGGTAGTACATGGACCATAACGCGGCGATGGAGAGTACGATGTGCGTGACAAGAAAGACTTCATAATGGCTGCGACGGATCCCATAGACCGAGAAAGCGAGAAGGGCACACATAGCGATGGTCGCAACCTCGCCATTCCAGAAGTAATGTTTCGTCCAATGCTTGAGAAAGCTTGGCCATCCTCCTCTTTCCAGAATCATCACGGTGTAGCCCACGCTGTGGATCACAGCCTGCACCGTTGCTACTCTAGCCACCCATCGATGAAAGGCATTGTACGTGCCGAACCCCCACCCTGTTATCCAGATCAAGACGTCGTTGCGCATGCCGAAAAGCCATACCAGAGGGAAGTTCGCCAACGAGATGATGCCGGTCCGATCCGATACATAGCGAAGCAGTTGCGCAGACTTCTCCGGCCAGTAAATGTTGCCTTCAGTGAGACTGTAGGAGCAGCTACAGAGCGCGATGTTCAAGGAAACGAATAGTATTATTGTGAGCGACTGTATCCGGGCTGGTATCGTGCACCAGCCCCATGGTCTGGAACATCGATCACCAAATGCAGCTGGTGTCGTAACGTGCCGCTTCAACCATGTTCGAGACGCAGCAAAGGCGCCATATGGCTTCAGCGGAGTGTTGTGTTCAAGTTCTGGGAGACTTTGATAGGCCCTGTTTCTGGACTGAGGCTTGCCGATGAGCGCACAGAGACGGGTCGCAATACCGACGGCAATGACTGCGATCCAGAAGTAGTACATGCACCACCTATAAGCTCGTGTCAACTACTTTCGCGAAACCACTAGGCTGTCCGCTTACCCATAGACGAGGTGTATCTCGTACTCCCAGAACGCAACGTCCTGTGCGACGCTGTTAGCCAAATACTACGATATCCACACTCCAGGTAAGATACATACCATGGTGGTGAATACTCGATTAAAAAATGCGCTCTCGGGTATCACAAGGTGGTCCAGGTCAGGGAACGTTAAGGCCTCAGTCGCAGATATCCTCTCGACTCTCGCCTTGCTCTCCGGCGGCCACTGATTTACTACGTCTTGCAGAGAGGGAAGTGTGACATTCGCATGTTCATAGCACCAGGAATTCTGGCCCGCGATCCACTTTGCAATTTCGCCATCGTGCTCGCAGTACTCATCGAAACAAAGGTACAACGATGTAATGCGCAAGTCGCTCAGACACGCGTTCACCTTTCTCGAAAGCGACAGATCGGTATCGTTGAAAGTCGCATAATTGGCGACCGTCTCGCAAGCCAAAGGACAAAACTTTCCCGAGTAGAGGGCGTGCGCTACATCGGCGGAGGCTGCAAGTACAGAAAGAGCAAAAACGCGCATCTGTGGACGCGATTGAAGGGGATGAGATGGTGCAACCTCGGAGATTGGCGGGGTGCGAAAATCTTATCAGATGGGCGTAGACTTGGCTTGCGCTAAAGATCAACACTAGCCGTCCGGCATGACCCTCCACGCGGTTGACAAAAAAAAGCCGACTCACCGATGCTCCACACCATCACGATTAGTACTGCAACACCACCAAAACAACATGTAATATCACATATTTGGGCTCAAATCGAAGCGTGACGCTATTCAGTTGTATGGAAAAGCTATATGTCCAAGTTTTTTAGGGGTTGTCGCTTAAAAGGAGCGTTTAGGCTTTGTTTTCACTTATTTTTCTTTAGTACCTAGTCATTCTACCCTCCATATTAATATAAGCTTGCAGTCTTTCGGGCATCTGATTGACGCGATCATTAATGAAGCCTTGTGATACATTTCCCTAGCCTTCACAAGCTAATTCTCTCGTCTCAAACTTATCCTAATGGGGAAACTTCTTGAGATGTTGCTTCATCACTTGCCAGCAGTTTTCTATGGGTGAAAGATCAGGACTGTTGGGTGAGTTGAAGTAGTAATCAAGCTGGTTATCCCGTTTCCAGAGAGCTACGAGGTTTACCTGGCTGCCTCCGCCGTGGCCGCTGTCGTTGTCTTCTTCTAGAATGAATGGGGGGTCAGTTTGGAGCCATTTCTTCACCACCGGCTCGAGGATTTGGTCCCTGTAAGCACTCAAGGAGAGCTTGCCATTGCGGTTGCCGGCGACCTTGTAAAAGGTGAGGTTTGACTTGAAGTTGTAGCCAACAGCTCCCCAGATGTGGGAGGTTTCCCAATCTTTCTCCTTATCCCGATTGAGCTGTTCCTGAATACAATCGCCACAATAACGCTCCCCAGGCTTCCGAACAATGCGAAGCTTGCCTTGGGGACCTACACGGCAGTGTACTTCATCTGAAAAGCGTACGTCATGCCAATCCTGAGGTTCTGGCTTGAGTGCAAGGAGCGTTTCGGCATGCTTCACCCGTATCTTTGCACAACGTTGAGATACCCATCCCTTTGTACAAGCAATACATTTTGAATACTCAAGAGAGCCAAGAGCACGTTGTAGTGTTCTCCCAGAGACTTCAAAGTCTAGTTCTTGAGCCAATTGTGGCCAAGTAAGTACTCTTGCATCCCATCCAACGTCTTGGAGGAATCTGTCAGCTTGCCGGACTTGTGAAGGGCTCAAAAGAGCTTTCCGGCCTCTTCTTTCTGGTGAAGTTTGACGATTGTGATGTCTCCGGCTGCTCTCATCGCTTTTGTCGCTTAATATTGCCCATCCCTGTTGCTTGTTGACGCCATAGAAGCGGTACAAGTCGCTGTGCAAGTATGTGATGCCCTTGGCGTCCATGAACTCCGCAGCACTCTTGATCTTCGCCTTTTTAGGGGTCTCAATCTCGCGATTTGTGCTTTTGGGCATGACGAAAAAGATGCGCGCAAAAGAATTGGGGGTTTCTAGGGTGGTGGTGGAGGTATTGAGTTGGGATAACAGCTGGTTAGCATTTGGCGGTGTTGTTGTGGGGTGCGCAGCTCGGTGAGTCGGCTTTTTTTTGTCAACCGCGTGCTACCTTTGTTAAACGTAACATGGTTGGCAAGCGAGCGGCGCACCCCACCAACTTTCTGCGCCTGTTCAAGCGCACACCACAACCATGTTAAGAGATAACATATACAAATTTATATAGCCGATTAATTAGTATCTAGAGAATTATTTTTGCACGTATGTGACTTGTGAGCAGTCTCTTTACACCTCCTGCATCGCGCGAGAGCCTGGCGGCTAACGCCTAATCGCTCACCACCTTAACGCTATTTACGCTTGATCTATAGATCAGCCTCCTTTTAAGTTATTATATCCTCTCCTTCTCTCTTTGTTAAGGTCCTACGCTTTTATATCCGCTTCTTTTTACGCTGCCTACGCTTACTCGCTGCTTCGTTGGCTCTCTTAAGGCTGGCGATCCGATCGCGCATTAGCTTAGCTAAGAGCATCATCACCTTAGCGCCCTTTTTAAGCTGGTCGATCGCTTCAATAATCGGCGCTAGTGATGAGCTCTTATGCCGGCGTACGCGCTCACGTATTAGAGTTGATTGAGCATCAAGTTCACGTACGTTGCTCAGCGTACGAGCCTCCCAGACAGCCTCTGGCAGAGTAGCTAGAGAAGGTGTACGCAGCTAAACATGAAGCTTTAATAGAACAGTATCTAGCTAGAGAGGTACAGGGCCTGCGCCTCGAAAGGCTAAGTAGATATTAGCTAAGGTAAACGATTGATTAAACGCTACCTTAAAGGCAGGCAGGGACTCAAGCTTGGTGATGTGGTTGATATGGTGGCGGATTAGGCTCTCAACCTCACGGCTGTACGCGCGCTTCAATGGCGAGAAGCAGGCAACGTCAAGAGGCTGGAGTAGGTGAGATGAGTGAGGTGGCATACAGAGCGTGTAGATATTGTTCTCTTTGCAGAGCTCTTAAAATTCGAGAGATTGGTGGCTCTTATAGCCGTCAAGGATAAGCAGGCGACGCGCACCTACAACACGAGCCTTCGTGTGAGCGTTGAAGTGCTTTAGCCACTCGACTCCTAAATCGTTAGTTGTCCAGCCGTTATCGCTAACTGCGATAGCCCAGTCGCGTGGAATACCCTCCTCGTACCAGGCAGACAGGTGATACTAGCTAGCAAAGATAAGGAACGGCGGTACTGACTAGCTAGCAGCGTTGATCGCAGCGATCGCATTTACCCACTCGCGATTGCCTAGCTAGATAGCCTTTAGCCTGCATCTCCTCTCTAACGCTATCACGATAAGTTAAGTCGTGATCTTGCCTATCCTAAAGCTAGCCTCGTCGAAGTTGTAGACGTTATTATTATAGATACTATACTTAGGCCACATGATGTCTGAATAATGGTGGAGCAGCGCAACGTCAATATAAGCAACGTTCGATGCTCACAGTTGTGAGAGAGCACGGAGTCAATACAAGCAGCGTTCAATTTCGCTCGCCTTGGGCCCGAGTACAACAGCCTGTGAGCATGGCGGGGCGGATAAAGCCACGTTGTCATCACCGGTCAGAAGGTATGGGGCGAAGTGCCCTACTTGGCTCACGCCTCGTTACAACCCAACATGCACGCATCCCAACCACAACCACGGGGTCGAAAGCGCTGTGACATACAATGAGGCACTGAGGAAGAATCGTCGTGCGCGTCTTCTCTGCAGCCTTTTTCTAGACTTACACTGCCTCCTCATGCCTACGTTTTTCTTCGTTATATACTGCCACCGCTTCTTTCTGAGCGTATTCTGTTGTTTCACGCCTAGCTTGTTCCTCGCCCACGCGTTGTTCCTCTAGATAAAGAATTCTCTGATCTAACGAACCTCCGGCCATGTCGTTGCGATAGGATGTTTGCGATCATCAACTTGCTGGAGCGCGTCTTTCGATGGCTTTCCCCGCTGACGGAAAACTATCATCCCTAGATGCCTGTTGCATGAGCGTAGAAAACAAGGCTTGTAACAGATGTTGGGTCACCAAAAGGGTTGCTTCGACAATCGTGGTAAGCGAGAGTCGCGAGAGTTGTATGTGGGAGCGCCGCTTATTTCGGCCAGCAACAGTCCTACATAGTACACGAGCACCTGCGCGCTGTTGCCTCCCCAATCGAAGGGGAGGTCATTTTGCTAAGCACTAGACATACTTCTTGGTTAGGACTGTTCATAAATCGGCAGCCTATCGGGCAAAGCCTCTATGTCTCAAAGTAACATCATGATGTCGATGTGGAAGCTATTATCGTTCTTCATATCGAAATTACGCCAAAGAAACGATGGAAGATCTACCTGTATTGCGGTGTAGAATGCAGTGAAAAAAAGGGTGCATTGTATTATGTTCTGCTGCTCGTGCGGACCTTGAGAAGGCCAGCAGCAGGGTCTGTTTACATGACGTTTCTATGATACAGCTGAGGTAAGAGGTACTCGATAAGGGAGGAAGCTGCACCAGAACACCAGCACGTGATCTGCTTCTCCTCATAACCGCGACAACCTGCCTTGATGTCACAGGCTGACCGCATTCCCTTAGAGCACTAACATGTAGTACTTATGCGGCTGCAGCGTAGTTGCTGTGCTGCAGCCTCGCACGGCACCATATGATCCTTCAAATCCATTGCGTTGATTTTCTCAAAGGCACTTGCTCGTTTGAAGTCAACTGAAGTTAGTTGACCCAACAAAAACCACTAAGACGGCACAATACGCTGCGGCTGCAGCAAACAACTCATGCCTCTTCGCCTTCGTGAGCAGCGACATAGCTGCAGCGAAAAGAAGCGTGAAAACCATCAAAACCCCGATAGCTGCAAACACGCATTCCGTGGTCTTGATAGTCGAGAGACGGTACATCGCCAATACCGGAGCTACTAGTAACAAGAAAAGCGCAACAGTAATGCAGAGATTGACCAGCGTCGACACCCTCGAAGGAGCAAAGTAGTAATTCCTCTTATCCGTGGATTTACGCCTCTGATCATCGGTCCGGAAGAGCCACTACGGGTTGTGAGTAAAGCCTAGGGACCTAGGATATCTAGATCACTCACTTGAATAGGTGGGCTGTCTATCTTATGCAACATCGCTTCGACCATGCCGTCAAAACCCGCCCACTCCCTTCCATGTCTGAGCGTCACGATATCCTCTTTCCACAATATGTAATCTTGCTCCTCGTCGACGAGGGGGGCACTATTGTGAAACCAGTTCCTCACGCTCTGGTAATCACGTTCGGTCGGCCGTTGGAAAGAGATGAGCTCTCTCGCTTTGATCAGTAGCTCGTCGTATCGATTCACTTTAATTCTCAATTCCTCTAGGATATCTTCTCGCGTCCGGACTTCATCTTCATCTCCGTCTTCCTTTGCTTCCTCTTTCTCTTCTCTGCAGGCTGCGACGTCGAGATCCCAGGATCGCAAGCGCTTCTTAGAGGCCTCAGGAAGGGTATTATGGAAGCGGTCAATGTCGTCTAGCTCGGCTTCGAGCTTCTGGATACTGGCTTGGAGGCTTAAGAGGAGGCGTGCGTGAACGTTGCTGAAGCCGCGGTAGAGCATGAAATTTTGTTCACTTGCATTGAAGGCTGCGAGTCGTGCGTAGCCATTCGGACATTTTTCGAGTGTTCGGACTTTGGTTCGATACGGCCCTGACCCACCGGGTGGGAAGATAGGCCCATCATCTTCTTCATCATCTTCGTCTTTGCCAACGGTAGAGTCAGCCTGCTGTTCTACATCGGCTGGCTTCTTTCTCGGTAGCAACAGTCCGAAGCTGTTTGCTACGTGTCGCAGCGAGTTCAAAGTTGTGCTGGAACGAAGAGTGGATGATGAAGACGCATTGGAGTACCGTGTACAGGGGCTGGAGAACTCCTTCTCATTCGGTGATGCTGGGGGAGAAGTCATGATGTAAGAGGCTGAGACACGAAGATATCACCAGACGATGGAAGACATAAGAAAAGTGTCTAATAGACGAAAACAGTTGGCATTCTTAGCTGGAGATTAAATATTGATGGGCTTCTTCACCGGTCAAGCCTCGTTGTACTGATTGGCTTAGATGTCTCAAGCCAGACGGATTCTCTCCTGAGGAAACCACTTCCCGTTCATGTAGAGCTTTGTGGTATCGCCCTCCGTCTCAGTCAGTTGGTACTCCGTCTTCTTGTCTGAGTTCTTTCGGCTAAACGCGACATAAAGCTTCTTCTTCTTTTGCTTGTTGGCGATGATTTCTGTGATCGCAACGTGCTTTCCCGTAACGTATTTTGCGATTGTCTATGACCAATCAGCGTTCAGGCTTACTCGACATGGGCGTGCATGACGCTTACTTCCTCCCCCACCCCTTGCACTACCCCTGCACGCTCCCTCGCAACCTTTCCCGTCTGCCCCCAATCAGTGCGCAACACAAAAAATACTGATAGATAGGGCCATACCTGCTGCTGGCCATCGATATGCTTCTCCGGCGTTGTTTGTCGTCCTTCGTCGGTCATGAGTGCGAGTAAGAAGAGTCGTAGATGGGCCTGGTTGTCAGCCTTTCATGTTAGGCTGAGTCAAGGCTTTTATCGCCCTCTCCATCTTCAGCTGGAGGCCCCTCATTGTCGCGATGGTGGGCGAGGTGCAGCGTGACGGTCAGCTATCATTGCTTTTCTCACAGGCAGCAGTTTGTCTATTGTTACTGATCATTCGCCTACCTTAACCCCGCCAATGATCGCATGAGACTAGGCGTTCTACGAGGCGGAGTTCGAGAACCATTAGCCCTTTGGAGCTTGGAGGACGTTCCGTGTGATCATGTGGCTGGTATTACCTGCATGCTGGCAAATCAACATGTTCGGTGGCTGACAGGCATGATGGGACCGTGACCAAGCACAGCCTCAGGTTTGCAGCCCCCAAATTTGTGACAAGGCTAGACGTGCGAACGTGTAGCACAATCATCAATAGGAGTCAACCCTGATCACCACTCGCACTTCCAATTGTTCTCGCATCATGGCACCGCTTAGTCGCTGCAACGTACGCAACCCGCTGTCACCTACATCGTCGGTGAACAACACTAGCTCCCTTCCTTCGCCGTTGAGTCTCAACCCCGGAGAAATTCGCTATCCTCAAGATGATCAGCATGAAGCGAAACTCCAACAATGCTGGGACAAGTCAATCGCAAAGCATCTAGATCTGCCAGATGGATACCGCAATGTACATGTCTTGGTAATCAAATGGCAAGACGCGATAGATCAGCTGAACGTGCGGCAAGAGGTACGAAGATATCCCTTCGTCTAATGATCTTGACATTATGATACTAATTCGACATCCACTAGGTCGATGACCTGACGAACGTCTTCAAGAAAATCTTCAATTACGAAGTGACCGAGCTACAACTAGAAGAGAAGAACCCGCAAGTCCAGCTTGAGTTTGAAATATATCGCTGGGTGTACGAGCACGATGATCCCAACAACCTGCTCGTAGTATACTACGCCGGTCATGGTGTTTACGACAAGTCTCTCAAGGTCCTTGAGTTCTCACCGTACATATCCCAACGAAAAATCCAAGGAAATCAGCTAACAGCGATACCAGGACTGACGATGCGGACAATGACCTTCGAGCAATCTGGAACGAAGCTGAGAGGACCCTGATCGAGAAAGTAAAAGCCAACGTCCTCACCATAATGGACTGCTGCTACGCCAGCGACCTTCTCCGCAATGTTCCCGAACACGGTCGAACATTCGAGATGATAGCCGCTTCAGATATCGGCGCGACCACCCCTGAGCCCGGCGAGAACTCTTTCACTCGCTGCCTCATCAAAGACCTGAAGGAGTTAGCTGTGGAGAGCTCTGGTAACTATGGCAGTTACTTTGACACCCACGATCTAGTCGAGCGCATGGCAAAGGAACGTTTTGACTCACCCCCGAGACTATGGCGGCGCATCCCAGGCAGTAGTCGACACATTGAGTTGAGGAAGCTCAAGCCAAAGAATGAGCGTCCAGCGCAGAAATCTAGCATATCGTCTCACGCACGCTTTCTGCATCTGGGATTTGCGCTGAAGAATGAGACCATTGACGAGATGCAGATTCAATCCTTAACGAAGGAGCTTCCAGCCTTATTTTCGAGTAAAGGGCTACCATTAGTCAACATCAAGTGGCTGGGATGTAGGAAAGAGGGCAAACCGACGCTAAAGGATATCGCGCACTTCGTATCGAAGAATCGGAGAGAGCTTTCTGCGATTACGCCGCCTTCCTCAGAGAAGAAGAGGAGTGCTGATGAGGCGGATCTGAATGAGTCTACGTCTGATCGACGGTGGCCTAAGCAACCGATGTTGAACACATATGCCTCTCTTGGGGAGTAGATGTCACACTCGAACATTAATCTTCTTGCCTACCATATTGTATAAATAACGCCACCTAATCACTTACTGCCGTCACTAGTCACGAATATACTGTGTATCGGCCCGTAGAAATTACCTTCTTCACATAACTGCTCTTCCCTTTCTCTCATCCCCTCCTCCACGCGCTACGGTAGACTGGCTCGAACTGACCTGCTACTTACAAGCGATAAGGCGTCGACGCTTCGTCCGCTTACCCTCGTATGTCTTCAAGATGTCCTCGCACCACTGCTATGTCATCGACCAAACGCGGTTGAACTGACTGCTGTCTTATAGAGCACCTACATGCGTCTTGACGAGTGCATGACTATGGTCGCAGCGCAATATCGCTCTCCAGTTAGAAATTCCGGCTCTTGCTCCGAATCTCCATCAATATCTTACACACGTGTCGTATTCTCTTCATGTGGAGGTTAGTGCAAGCAGTGCGCATGCAGGAAGAATTGAAGGATTGAACTGAGGTTGTATTGCAGATGCTATAGAAAGTTTATGTAGGTAAGTGACCGTTAATAAGGCTAGCCTAGATAGGCGTAGCTCGCTAAGGTGAGTAGTCGCGAAGAGGTGAAGAGTAGGAGTAGTAGAGACCCTAAACCGTGACACACCCCCTAGGTAGCGTAGACTTAATATTAAGAAGTTAATAATAGCTAAACTTAGTGTACGTAGACAGCTTTAAGCTTATACCTATTAGTCTATTATAAGCTTTTTAGGCGCATAGTAATATTAATAAAGCTAAGTTAGTATATAAACTCTATAAATTTCTATCTTAATAGAATTTTTATAAGTCTATTAGTAGGTATATAATTAGTAGAGACCTACTAGATATTAATATATAATATAGTAGCCTTCTATTAGATCTAGAATTAACGTGCATAGCAAGCGAGTCGGTCAGGCAAGCGAGTCGGTGTTACGACCACGCCGCAACCACGCCGCAACCGCGCCTAGACTGGCAAATGGGTCTAGGTTGGGTTGGGGTTGGGTCGTCTTGGCAGCGGCCCTAACCCAACCCAACACCAACCTAAGGTAATTAGTAATAGTATAGAGGTAAGGTTAGATTAGCCTTAAGTAGGGCTAGGTATAGGCTAGGCTATAGTAGGGGTTAGAGTTAGATTAGTCGAAAATAGCTATAAATTTAGATAGCTAGGCTACCTACGCATTATAATAAAGCTATATATATAGAAGTTATAATAAATAACTATAATAATATAGAAGCTCTATACAAGCGACTTTTTTAGAGGAGAACGAGATAACCTAACCCTAACCTAGCCCAGCCCCGTACTAGAGTGGCCCCACCCCAACCCCAACCCAGCCCAGCCCCGTACTAGAGTGGCCCCACCCCAACCCCAACCCGGGCCGGTGTACCCCCGACCCAACCCCGACTCTAGTCCTTGCAGCCCATGACCCAACCCCAACCTAGCCCGCGGTTGCCCCAACCCATTTGCCAGCCTAACCGCGCCGCACGAGCAAGACCAGGATGGCAATCCTGCAAAACGCTGACTGTCAGCAGTCACGTGACCGATTACTGCGCTAAGGACTATTACTAGGAGCGATCACGACTACACTAACGATTACTAGAAGTAATCACGACTATTATAACTATTACTAAGAGTTATACCCTACTATTATTAGAAGTTACTATAACTATTACGTAAGTATATAGCTACTAGATAGTATACTCTTATAGTTACTATATTTAACTTTAAAATCTAAGAATTAGTACTTAATTCTTAAACTCTTAAGTTATTTATTAATCTTTATATTATACTAAATTTATCTTATCTATTACGCGCCTAGCTTATTTCTAAGAATTAACTCTAAAACTCTCTATAAATAGACTTTTATACTTTAAATACTCTTAAAATAAGTAATATAGTAATAGATACTCTAAATATAACTATAGACGCTACCTATACCTTAGTACGTAGTAATAAGCCTAACTTATACTATAGTAACTATAGTAAGCTTAAAGCTTAGCTACTCTAAGTTAATAGATATCTCTATATAGAAAAAAATAGAATTAGTAATAATAATAAAGTTATATAGACTACTATCTTCCTTTATAGTAACGCTAAAAAATAGGCTAACTCTATCTTACGCTAATATATAGATAATAATATTAATAACTAAGATAATATTAATCTTATTAATAACTAGAATACCTTTAAAGCTAAAATAAAAGAAGTCTTTTTACTCTTTAAAGAATTAGTAGTTATAAAATAAAAGATTTAGAGACTTAGATAGACTAAGTCTACTACTAACTATATAATTAAGTTCTAATAATACTTTATAGTTATTAACTAAAATAATAACGCTTTAATATAAATATACTAATAAGGTCTTAAACTAATTATATAAAAGAAACTTATATAAAATAGATCTAACTTTAATTTACTTAAAAAGCTTATAAATAAAGCTATTTAAATTATTAATAAGTTATATAAGCTTATACTAGAAGAGAGATTATTTAACTAAGAAATCTATATCTAAGAGCCTATAAATAACTAATTAAGACACTAGCTTTAATATTTATACTCTAACTAAGAACGTTAGTAAAGCTATATACTCTAAGTCTCTAGTATATATACTATAAATAGCTATAAGCCTATATATCTTAATAATATTAATAAGAGACTAGGTAAGTGTAAGGGGCTACGCTCGGAGAGCTATCGCACAGGTATACTAAGATTGTATTCAATAGAGAAAGGAACTAAGAATAGCTACACTCTAAAGGTTATTTAGGGGCGGCGGCTTAGGATATTATTTTACTAGCGCGCTAGTATAGAATTTAGGTGTCTAGCGGCTTACCTAGATTCTATAAATAGTGCGCCCTACGCACGTGACTAAGATTCTATTAAGGAATAAGCTAATTAGGCTTTAGCCTATTATAATACCTCTCTTCTTCTCTCTATTTAAGGGTAGAATCTACTAAAAATACTTTAATAGGTGTCCCTTACTATTCTAAAGGCCCTTTATATAAGTTAACTACTATTTTAGCGTTTCTATCTTCTTTAGTAGTTCTATTAGTTTAAAGGATATTTAGTAGTACTCTTTCTACTTAATATTATAGTATAGCTTCTATTTACGCCCCTAGCGCTTAAGCTACTTAGCGATAATATCCTATACGACGTACTCCTCCTCCCCGTCTACTTATAGTAATAGTAGCTAGTAGTTATCTTATACTTAACTTAGTAGTAGGTCTATACTAATAGGGCGAAGTTAGTTAATATAGAAAATAAGGTAGTAATCTAGTAGGGTGTCTAGTTTAACTAAATAACTATTAACTACTTTAATTATAATATATTTAGCACTTTTTGTAACGAGGCTACCTCCCTCGTTACAGCTACAGCCAAGACCAGACTCGGAGTCAACCCCGAGTCGCTTCGGACCTGATCCTAACTCAGTTCTGACTCAGCCCTCCCTAGCCTACATGTATTTAAGCCTACTATTCCCTAGATGTAGATAGGCAGTTTTCTGCAATCCTTTCGTACAAGACCTATAGGTGTTAATAGATCTTAGGTTACGGCTCTCCCACGCACTCCCATATGCCTCTGAGTGAGACCACGCCGAGTTCGGATCTCTTGTCTTGCCTGCGTCGTTACACTTTTCTTATTAAGCTTATAAGACTTATAGCTAGTACTATACTACTTATTAAGTCTTAGCTAGACCTTATTGCTAATCTTATACTTCCTAGCCTCCTTATAGTGCTTATTCGCCTACTTCTCTTATTTAACTTAGGCTTTAGCTATACTAGCTTAAACTAAGTTAAATACTTCTTAGAACTTAGCTATAATAGTCTTAGCCTTCTCGCGCTCTAAGCACTCTTTAGCACTATACTTCTTATAATTAGCGCCTTAGGGTACTTCTAGCTATAGTAAGTCTACGTAGTAACTATATTATAGGAAGAATAAGGATACTCCTATTAATATTACGTCTCTTCTATTAATCGCTATCTAGGCTATAGGGCAAAAGGGTGCCTAATTATCTTATGCCTAGCTAGTAAACGCTCTAATATACGCTTCCTATACGCTATTTATTCGCTCTATTAACCTATCTATCTGCGGGTAGAAAGCTATTAATAGTTACTACTTAATCTTTAAGATCTTATAAAGGCGCTCCTATAATAGGCTTATAAACTAGCTATCTTAGTTAGATATAATTACGTTAGGTAGCTAGTAGTAAGTAACTACGTGCCTAAGAAACGCTTAGACTACTATCTCTATTCTTATATTAGATAGTAGGATAAAGATATATTCTTTTCTTAGATAATTACTTACTACTATAAAGATTCTTTATACTTTTACTAGTAGATAGTTCTTTAATAAAGTCTATTAAGATTTCCTTCTAGAGGTAATTAGGGATAGGTAGTAGCTTAAGTAGTCTCTAGTCTTTTTCTCTCTAAAGCTTTATTCTTCCGTATACGTTATAATTCTATACGTAACGTTTAATACTTTCTATTATACCTAGCTAGAAGAAGTTATAAGCTAGCGTATAGTAGGTGATTTCTCTATCTAGGTAGCTAGCTAAGAGGGAACTATAGACTTTACTAATAATTTAGGTATATAAGTTCTTACTATTTAGTATTTATCTTCTACCTTAGTATAATAATACTTCTTAGTTATCTATTAAGTATTCTAAGATTAAATACTTTACGCCTATACTTAGAGGGAACTTTTATTTTTAGTAAACTATAACTTACTTAGCGTTTTTATACTACTAATTATTCTTTAGGGCCTCTAGCTATAACGTCTCTAACTTATTCTACTAAGCTAGGCTTCTATCTACTGCGGCTAAGTCCGTTAACTTAGCTTATTCTATAAGCGTGTTACAGGTAACAAGCAAAGGCCTCTCCCGGTCGAAGGATGCGATGTTGGCACCAACAGTCGCACAAGCCGAAGGTTAATAATTAGCGCGGGGCGCGCAGGTCACGTAATGTGCCATCCCGCCAAGGATGACTATCCCGCTAAGATAGGGATAGTAGGTAGTAAAAGGATAGACTACTATTACAACTATCCTATAGAAGGACGCACCTAAGGGATAGATAGAATAGTAATAGACTTAGTAAGGAGGATATAAGAATAGAAAGGTTTTATTATTTCTCTTATTATAGTTAACTCTTATAGTTATATCTCTTACCTAGATTACTAACTAATTATTCTATTATTTATATAGAATTAAATTATCTTTACCTAAATACCTACTATTCTACTTAGTCGCTAGACAACTCTACAGGCCTACCACTATATAATACCTTACCTGCCTTAGTACGGACTAGGACTAGAGAAGTATCGCCAAACTCTATATAATACTTTAACCACCTACAGACTCTATAGAAGGTATTTACTAACTAGAACGCTTTAAAAAGATTAAGAAGAGCTATTATATTAGTAGCTAATAGAAGACACGCACTAGCCACGCTAGCCGCGGTGCCTAGTCCTAGTAAGACCTACCCGCCCACTAACGATAAAATGCTTAAGAACTCTAAGTCTAAGAATAACGATAATACCTAGATAGAGTTAGTTAGAGATCTTAAGCGTTAGCTTAGAGCTTAGGTAAGATAGACTACCGCCCTAATAGAGCTAGTAAACTAGCTTACGGCATAAGTTATAGCTACGCTAAATAAACGCCTACACTCGAAACCTAAGATAGCGACACCTAAGAAGTACGATAGTGGACGAGCTAAACTTTATATATTCCTTACGAATATTAAACTATACTACGAGTTTAATGGCGCACTAGACGATTAAGGAAAGATCCTTATAGCTAGTATGCATATAAAAGGAAAAGCGGCTAGCTAGATATAGCCCTTTATAGACGACTACCTCAAAAGCCCCCGCCTAGGAGGCGAGAAGAAGGAAACACAATAACTATTCGCTAGCTAGATAAACTTTAAAGAGGAAATGGGACGCATCTTTAGGGAAGTAGACGACTAGAACTAGGCAGAGAAAGCGATTACTCGCCTAAAGCAGACCAAGTCAGTATCCTCGTACACTACCGAGTTCAAGCAGCTATAGTTACGTATTAACTAGGATAACGCAGCACTTCGAACGGTATACGAGAATAGTCTAAAGGACTTAATTAAGAATAGTTTAGTACACTATAATAAGCTAGCGGATCTACACGCGTTAGTAGAACTAGCCACCCGTATCGACAATAGGCTATGGGAACGCAACTAGTAGAAGGCACGAAACACCTTCATTCTAGCCAACACGAAGAAGTTCCGCTAGAATATTTAGATTAATAAAGAAAAGGATATTATTATAATAGACTAAGTATAAGCTAAGAATTAAAAGCCTAAGAGAAGATACTATAATAGACTTTCTAAGAAAGAGCGTTAGAAACGCTATAATAATAAAGTATATCTCTAATATAGAAAGGAAGAACACTTCTATAGAGACTACTTAGAGAATAATAAGGGGTAATAAGGAGCTATTAAGATTAGAATAATTAAATAAGGTATACCCTACTCTAGAGAATAGTCTACTAATAGCGACGTTAGCGACATAGAACTATACAAGGAAGCTCGGCTGTTGGATAACGCCACGTATGAGCTCCTCCCCCGGGCGGTCGAGGCCGAAGACGTAACAGGTTGGGACGAAGTCCAGCCCACCGACTTAAAAGTCCACGTAGTCACGTTACGTCAGCGCCTGCAAGACCGACAATGCTGGAAATGCGGCTAGGACTCGCACCTAGCAAACGAATGCAGCTATAGAGGACGAATCGCCATTACCAGCCTGGGAGCCGAGAAAGCAATAAAAGAAGCCTTTAATAAATAACTATACTTCGAAGAAGTTGTCACGGAAGAAGACGAAGAACTCTCTAAACTAAAGAAAGAACCCTAGTAGACTTATAGAAAGAACTAAGCTTAGAAAGATATAAGTAAGGATAGACTAGTTAAGAATAAATAGTACGCAAAGAACGTGCTAATAGGCTAAGAACCTATACCCTATAACTACTTACATTAGATATTCTACTATAAGGATAACTATAGAACCTACTACGACGCTAAGTACGGCGCAGGCTACTTTCCTAGGAAGAGGAAAGGTAGGTAGTTAAAAAACTAGGATGCTACTAGAGATAGGGTTACGCTAATATAGGCAGTCCTAAAACGACCCTCTATAACGTACGAGACACGAATCCGCAGAACCTTAGGTTAAGAACGGAAGTCTTAGTATACGGACATAAGATAATAGCGACTATTAATAGTAGTACTATCTAGATAATTATCTCGTTACGAGTAGTAGAAAGATGTAATATACCCTACTAAGCTAAGAAATAGCTAGTATAAGTAGTATTAGCTAATAATAACCCTATAGGATATAGGGGCGGCATAATAAGACTAGAGACCTAACTAGTGTTACTAGACGTAGTAGGGATAAAGAATTAGACGAATATTAATATTATAGATCTTAGAGAAGAAGATATATTAATTAGCTATAATTAGTTAATTAAGTATAACTTAGCTATTAATTAGCTAAAGAAGACGATACTTAGCTAAGAACCTGCGCGTAAGGTTGCTAGAGTACGGAAAGAGAAACGCCTAATAGTCTAGAGCTTACCTAAGAATGGGAGAATTGGTAAGATCTTACCTTATAAGATCGCGAGAATCTATAAGAAGGACCCTAAGAGAATAGGAGTTATATAGTTAAAACGCGCCGCGACTATAAAGAAAGGGCCTATACTACTAGATATTCTAAAGGAATACAATACGAGTAAGTTTAGAGAACTATTTAAGAAAATAGAAATAACTAAGTTAGTAGATTACTAGGAGTAGGATTACGAGATCTATATCTAAGAAGGAGCTAAGCTCGTCTTAGGACTAATATACCTAATCGCGCCTAAGTATAAGCTAGAGTTATGCGAATACCTTAGAAAGAACCTAAGTAAATAATTTATCCGCGAAAGTGAAAGCCTAATAGCTTCGCCTATACTATTTATTAAGAAAGCTAATAGAAAGTAGCGACTATATATTGACTACTAAAGAGTAAATAGTAGCACGATAAAGAATTAATATCTACTACTACTAATAATAGAGCTTATAGATTAACTCTAAGGAGCGAAGTAGTTTACTAAATTTAACGTTTAGAAAGGATTTTACTATATTTAAATTGCTAAAGGACACGAGTAGAAGACCGCCTTTAAGACAAAGTACGGACTATACAAGTATATAGTTATGCTGTTTAGATTAACGAACGCGCTAGCAACCTTTTAGGCAGTTATCAATAAGGCACTCCACGAGTATCTAGGAATCTTCGTAGCCGCCTATCTAGACGATATACTAGTGTATTCTAAAAGCATGCTAGAAGAATATATAGAATATATAAAGAAGGTACTATAGAAGCTTAAGTAATATAAGCTATACTTATAACCTATGAAGTGTGAATTCTACACAAAGGAAATAGAATTTCTAGGGTTTATTATCTTAATAAAAGATATAAAAATAAATCTAAAGAAGATCTAGACTATATAGAAGTAGTTAACTCTTAAAATAGTTAAGAATATATAATCTTTTCTAGAATTTACGAACTTTTATAGAAAGTTTATTAGAAACTACTTCTAGATTATAATACTACTTATAGAGATTATAAAAAAAGAAGTAGAGTTTAAATAGGAAAAGGAATACTAAGAGGCTTTTAACTAACTAAAGTAGGTATTCCTTAAAGCCCCCGTACTTAAGATGTACGACCCTAGACGCAAGACGCGAGTCGAGACTGACGCGTTAGATTATGCACTTGGCGCTGTATTGTCACAGCTGTGTAACGATAGGAAATAGAGACTAGTGTTCTACTATTCTAGAAAGTTCTCTAGAGCAGAACTTAACTACAATGTTCACGATAAGGAACTACTTAGAGTAGTTAACGCCTTTAAATAATAGGAAGTGTACCTATTAGGACTTCTAGACTAGATTAAAGTATTTTCTAATTACTAGAACTTAATAAGCTTTATAATAACTAAGAAGCTTAATAGAAGATAAGTCTAATAAGCTAAGATACTCTCTTAGTTTAACTTTAAGATTACTTACTAAGCTAGAACGCTTAATAGAGTAGTAAACGCTTTAAGCCAAAGATCTAATCTACGAGAAGAAGGTTACAAGGAACCACATAATGCAGTACTTAAGAAGATGCCCGACGGCAGTCTCAAGTACAACCAGCCGGAACTGGCCAGAATAGCCAAGGTAACCGCGCAAGTAGAGACACTACAACAATATTGGCAGCAGGAAGCAGCCAACTAGCAGTTCAAGCCCGAGGTAAACGGCTCCAACGAACTGTTGCAAGATAAAAAAGAGTACCAAGATATAGTTTCGAAAGAACGAACCTATATACCCCTATATATAAGGAGAGACCTTATCACGGAACTATATAAGTCCCTAGAATATAGACATATAGGATTAAAAGAAATAGTTAGACAACTAGCGAAGGTGTTCGCCATACCACGCTTATAAGCGTAGGTGTAGGATATTCTAGGTAACTATTTAGCATGTCACTAGAATAAGCCTAAGAGACATAAGCCCTATAGCCTGCTATAACCCTTATAGCTGCTAGAACGACTATAGACTAGTGTAATAATAGACTTTATTGTAAAGCTCCCGAAATTATTAAAACTAGGATTAGTAAGACTCTATAATATAGTACTAGTCATCGTCGATCGATTAACTAAAGCAACAAAGTTTGTGCCCACGGAAGAGACTATTACGGCGGAAGAATGCGCGTACGAAGTCACTAAGGCACTAGTATTAGAGCACGGGATGCCTAAAGAGTTTATTACTAATCGTGACAAACTATTTACGTCTAAGTATTAGGACACATTCCTGGCAAAATTAGGTGTGAAGAAGAAGCTATCGACTAGCTTCCACCCTAAAACGGATAGCCAGACGGAACGGACGAACCAGACACTAGAACAGTATCTAAGGATGTACGCCAATAAGCTGCAAGACAACTAGGTTGAACTCTTGCCGATAGCTTAATTAGCCTACAATAGCACGAAATCGGCGACTACGAAGCACTCGCCGCACTATGTAAATTACGGATATAAGCTGGTCGCTCATCGAGATCCAAAGGATATAGAAAGTATCGCAGTAGGCGCAGACGACAAAGCCCGCCTTATGCGAGAACTCCACGAAGAACTAAGTAAGAATATAGCCTAGAGGAACCTTACGACATCTAAGAGCGCGAATAAGTAAAGAATTAAGGGACTAACCTTTAAAGAGGGGGATAAAGTTCTCTTATTAAAATAAAATTTAAAAGTTAAGAGGCTATATAGGAAATTAGATAACCTCTAAATAGGACTCTTTAAAGTTTTAGAGGTAATAAGCTTAGTAAACTATAAACTTTAGTTACTACTAAGTATACGCATCTATTCTATCTTCTATAAGAAACTACTAGAACTAGCACCCTTAAACGCTAAGCTAGTAATAGATATAAAGTTTAAAGATAATAAGTACGAAGTTAAAGAAATTAAGAACCTATAGAAGTTTAGAAGTTAATAGAAGTACTTAGTTAAGTAGAAAGGATAGCCTAAGAGTTATAATACTTAAGAATCTAAAGAAAACCTAATAAACTATAAGTTACTAGTATAAGAGTACTACTAGAAGTTTCTAAAGGAATTAGGATCATATCCGCAAAAAGGAAGGAATAATTAAAAGAAGAATTAAAGACGTTAGCCTATAACTAGCCTAGATTAGCTAATAGTTCGAGTAGCGGCGGTTTAATGGGAAGGTCCGTACCAGGGGCAGAGCTCCCCTCGGCCTCCTCTTACGCACGATCCTGGAGATTCAGAATGGCGTGATCACGGTCAGCGTACGACCGCTCTTTCGCCTCGATCTCCAGAAGCTCCAACTTTTGCTGCGACAGCTGTGCGCGCTGCGCATCTAACAGCGCCTCCGAACGAGCGATCTCCAAGCGCTTTTGACGCTTCTCCGCTTCTACCTTCTCCCACTCTTCCTCGGAAACGAAGAGACTACACTCCGCCTTCACGGAAATGCAACCGGCGCAACGGCCAGTTGCAGTGTCCACAAAACAGCGAAGATTCTTCTCCTCGCACCGCTTACACCGGAATGTCATCTCCAGACCCTGTTCCCTTACACGGTCAGCACGAGCACGACGCTCGGAAGTCGAGGTCTGCGAACGGTTGCGACGGGACGATTGGATCTTAGGCATGGCTAGGAAGGCATGAGGAATAAGGAAGACGCACCGCGACGGGCTTGCCGAAGCCTTATATGCAGCCCGCACTCAACTGCGCGGCACGGGAAAACGATAACCTAGGGTATCGAGACGATGACCCTAAGAGGGGAGGTAGTGTTACAGGTAACAAGCAAAGGCCTCTCCTGGTTGAAGGATGCGATGTTAGCACCAACAGTCGCACAAGCCGAAGGTTAATAATTAGCGCGGGGCGCGCAGGTCACGTGATGTGCTATCCCGCTAAGGATGACTATCCCGCTAAGATAGGGATAGTAGGTAGCGAAGGAATAGACTACTATTATAACTATTCTATAAAAGGACGCACCTAAAAGATAAATAGAATAGTAATAGACTTAGTAAGAAAGATATAAGAATAGAAAGGTTTTATTATTTCTCTTATTATAATTAACTCTTATAGTTATATCTCTTACTTAAATTACTAACTAGTTATTCTATTATTTATATAGAATTAAATTATCTTTACCTAAATACCTACTATCCTACTTAGTCGCTAGACAACTCTACGGGCCTACCGCTATACAATACCTCACCTGCCTTAGTACGGACCAGGACTAGAGAAGTATCGCCGAACCCCGTATAACACTAACTTACTAATATAAAATCTTAGGTATATTTTCGCATTAGATAGAAGATTAAGTATATAATTAACTAGTCTCTTCTAGTTAAGAATTAAAAATAGTCTAACTTTAATATTATTAAGTCCCTTACTAAGTTAAATAGTGCGAAGGTTCTTTATAAGTAGATAAACTTTATCCCCTCTCTTTAGCTAAGGTACTATTTTTTATTTCTTATTAATATATAAGATGCTCTAGCGTTATACCTTTTTAAGTTCGCGTTATAGTAACTTATATACTAACTTTAGCTTATTAGCTGTGGCGATAGCTACTTCTATTTTTAGGCTTAGTAATATACGTGTAAAGAGATTTAGGTGTCTCCCGTGGTTCGCGTAGAACGGAGTCTGTCCTGTAGATTCTGAAAGCTTATTGTTATAGGCCATCTGTGCCATAGGTAATAGTAAAACCCAGTTTTTCTACTAGTAGTTGACATAGATCTATAGATAGGTGTTACAGATAACAAGCAACGGCCTCTCCTGGACGAAGGATGCGATATTGGCAGCCAACAGTCGCACAAACCGTTAGGTAATAATTAGCGCGAGGCGCGCAGATTACGTAACTAGTATCCCGCTAAAATAGGACCTCTAGGAGGCTACTATATAAAGAAAGGCTAGCGCCCTCTTAAACCTCCTACTTAGTAGAGAGGTATAGAAAAATATAGGACTTAGTAATAAAGATATAAGAATAGAAAGGTTTTATTATTTCTCTTATTATAGTTAACTTTTATAGTTATATCTTTTACTTAGATTACTAACTAGTTATTCTATTACTTATATAGAATTAAATTATTTTTACTTAAATACCTACTATTCTACTTAGTTGCTAGATAACTCTATAGGCCTACTACTATATAATACCTTATCTACCTTAGTATAGACTAGGAATAGAGAAGTGTCGCTAAACTCTATATAATACTTTAACTACCTACAGACTCTCGGTAACACAACAAACTTTGATTTTCCGGAACCAGTCAAGTTTCACCTGAACTCGAGTAAATCCACCTAGAGAAATCGATTCCAGCTATCGCGCAGCCGTGCAGCCAGCGCGCTGTCGAGACAACAGCGCGTACAGCAAGCGGTACACGTTTCAGAAACAGAAAAAATCAAAAGCACAGACCACCTACCGCACAAGCCACCCAGCCAAACAAGCAACACTAAAACAACGAGATGCCACCAGACAGCGACACGATAGAGGTACAGACACCAAACTACCTACTAAGAACAACAAGCAACGA
>QXCR01000194.1:0-47563 GCA_004380135.1 Stemphylium vesicarium
CCGGCACGGAGGGATGGACGTTACTCCGCGCTGACCTCTGATTGTCTAAGGTCCCTCCCTGTGTGCCGGAAACAGCCAATAAGAGGACACGAATAGCATCTTTCTCAACACGATGATGTATCTGATTGGCTGATTCCGTCACACAGGGTTTTCTAGCACACGGGGAGGGGCCTTAGTCTAATTTCTTACGTAGTTGCAGGTTTGAGGATAAACATCGTCCTTCCTCTGTCTTGTCTCGAACCACAGCTTAGAATTAGGCTTTCCTGGGACCCCATGATTGATTTTGCCGCCGACAACAAACTTCTCTTCCCCGTTGGTGCAGTCTTCTTTGTCAACAAATGCGTCAAAACTGTCCTGGCATAAGTCTTGGCTGATATCAATCGAACTATTGTCTGCATTGTCTGCATTGTCTTCCCACCACATCTTATAAATCCAACTGATTGGACAACCTTTGCTATCTTCGAGAATCATCGTCACAACGAGCTCTTCCCGGTCTTTCAGACGAAGGCCATGGCCGACGTGATTATTGCAGTACTGCGCCAGCCCTTCGGTGAACGCTTTGGCAGTTGGCCTATGTCCGCTAAAATAACAAGATGCTAGATTTTCACGATGGCTAAGCACAGGCACAGTGAATGGTATACCAGCGAGAGTGGGCGTGCTGGCGGCCAGGAACATGCCCAGGTAGATAGGCATGTGCACCATTGTAGGGGAGGAGGTAACGTGCATCGTCGGACGCATTGAGCGAACGAGACCAACCCGAGTTCAATCTGGTCAATGTGGATGAAGCAAACTTATACCCTGAAAGCCAGTGACTGCCAGGGAAGAAGAAAGTTTGCCGACATCAGCCTCATCATTGGCTTACGCGGTGTGATATACATGACGACAAGCCTCATGTCATAGCCGCTAGCGATTGCAGTTTCACCCCCACGTGCAGCTGCACAATGTTTTTGAAAAGTCTCACCTTCCATACACACACACACACACAATTTATTTACGCCCGGTGGCCGAGCCGAAAGGGCTACTAAAGCTGGTCTGCTATTACACTGCTTATGCACCTTCCATACAGTGCTGACTAGAATCGGTTTCCGGTTCTTGCATATTGCTTGTTCTCAGCGCATGGTACACTCTCATACACTTGCAGCTTCTAGTTTTTATAAGCAGGCGGCTTTTAATCCCAGGCTAAGCCTTTCTCGTTTAGTTGTAACCTTACTTAAATAGTGCTAGCTTTCGTTAGCATTGCTATGAGTTGATGTTCTACTCTATACTTAGACTAATCAAATCGAGATCTCTACAGAGTCTGAGCAAGTGTATACTAGACGAATTGATGCCCCGTGCGCGATGACAATTGCGCCGGGTGTGCGAACTAGAAGCTGCAAGTGCATGAGAGTATAAAGAGGGGACATACAACACAAAGATCTTAGTATTTAATTACTACTATGAATGCTCACTAGACTAACACTCCGCGCTGACTTTCGATCTTCTAAAGTCTCTCCCTGCGAATAGGAAAACGCTATGTGCTAGAAGCGGCTCATCACAAAAAGGACTATGTCGGAATAGGTGCTAAGGTCCCTCCTTGTGTGACGAAAAACCTAGTGTGCTAGAACTAACTAATTTAATCGCTTAAACTATAGACATCTGCCAAAATTTAGCAATAAGATTAAATAGTTCTAGCACACTAGGTTTTCTATTATATAGGGAGGGGCTTTATCCTTGCCCTTTTATTAGTTGTTTCCCACATATAAGATTTTCTAGCATACATTAAGGGACTTTAGAGACTTATAAATAAGCAGTTCACTATATAACTATGCACGATTATTTTCACGTTTAGCAGCAATCTAGTCAAAATTTTGCGCAAGTTAAGCGTAGGTACTAGGATTTGGGACTATCATAAACACACTTTTTAATCAAATTGAACGACTAAGATTGATGTTCCTTAAGCTAGATTTGCCAAGTTCGCGATAGCCTCTCGTCCTTGTACTCAACACAGAGGTAACATTACCGGTGAAAGTGATCAGCCTCAACCATTGTTCCGCAGTTCAGCATAATGCCCATAATTACTGGGCCATTCGTCGAGCTTTCATTCTTACTAGACGCTCCCATGTCCGGTTTGTTCCCGAAGCTAGCGTTCACCCCGTGCCTCAGTTCGTCTTCAGTTGGCCAGTGAACTCGACATAGTAAGCCCGGTGATACCTAGTGCCATCTTTGCAAAGTACAGTGTCATCGTTGTATCCCGGATCTTTCGCAAAAAGGAGTACTGGGTATTGCCCGCACCGCAGTGTTGGGGGGCCGGCTCCATCGCCTATGACTGTGCAGTCCTCGCCGTTGTAGAGCACAGAGTCTATTGGCCATTTCTCAGCTGGGGTAGCAGGAGGTGAGTCGATATTGCTGAAGGCTGGGTGGGGGACCGGCCCTTCGTGGTAGTAGACTCTGTGAAAGGGCTCGGCACGGCACAGGTTGATAGGGACACCCTGGGGCCCAAAGTACACACCCCAATTGTGCGCGTAGTTGTAAGCGTTCTCTTCATATACGATTTGAATCGAATTCTCGTGCATTGAAGAATGTCTTCCTATATTTGTCTGTCGTGGTTTGGTTTTCACGGCTGTCACGCAAGGGTCATGGAAAATCGACTCCTTCTCTCCATGTTTGTATGCCCCGCACATGGTCAGCTCAGGACGCAATCTCGAAGCCGATGCTAAAGCAACGCATAGGAATCCTGCAGCTATGTCCGAAAACCAGATCATAGTAGTGTGCGTCTCTGTCGTACGGGATCCGGAAACGTCGTGGTGTGTGCTGTCGATTCGCAACCAACCGGGCGCATCAATGTAGGTGGAGCGGAGGTCCGGAGACGGAGTTACGAGTGGTGTAGTGGGAACGAAATAGATGTGGGTCACTTGTCCGGTGTCAGTCCGAGTAGGCACACGGTCAGCAAACATTTTCCCATGCTGACAACGCCCACGGGTTGCCCATAAGCATACCCTGGTAAGCAAGGCCATGGCCATTAAGCGGCTTCTGTAGCTCCAGCCGGCCCTCTCAAATGTTCAGCAATCAACTGCAGACCCGCCAGTCCCGGATTCACCAAATTGGACCAGTCAAAGCTGCCCACTGTAGTAGTGAAAGATTTCGTCTCGATACCTACTTTGCGTGTTACACTGACATGCACAATTGGCTTCCGGTTCTGACACAGCTCATATCCTCTGAGCGGACAGGGACCCCTTGCAGCGCCAAGCATAGTGCTTGCATCTATAGGCTCAGCCCGTTCGCTTACATTACAAGCGAGCTAGATTGTCTAGTTTATGCACTGTTTCTCTGAATGCGCTAATCTCATAGAAGTAAGAAAAGGGCTTGGCACGACAGGGACCCATGTTGGTTCAAATGTGTGAGCTGTGTCAGAACCGGAAGCCAATTGTGCATGTCAGTGTACACTCTCAACAACTAGATAAATCTTATCTACTAACACAAACCCATCAATAGTCTTATGCAGCATAGAGCAGACAGCGCTTCAGCCGCCGAAGATAGGACGCTGAACACTTGGAGAAACCGACTCTGAGCTAGTCTGCCACCCGCAATACTAACCCACAAGCGCATGATGAGAGACGATGGACAGAGAACAAACGACCTAGATGGCAAGCAAGGGCTTTGACTTGGACGATAAGCGGCATGAAGGACAGACTTGTCAACAAGCAAGCTGGCTTGATGGGCCGGCCGGCCGGCTTGAAGTTTCGTCAAGCCAGCCGGCCGGCCAGAGGCTTGAAAAATTTGCAAGCCGGCCGGCCAAAAGGTGTCAAAAAGCTTGACGGGCTTGATGGGCTTGATAGCCTGTGTAAGGTAAGCGATAAGGTAGTAGATATTATAGTAAAAGCTATCTTATCATACTTTTCTAGTATTATAGTTTAGCTTAGGTAATTACTAGCTAGCTACCTATATCTTAATACTAACGCGTTAGCCTATATAAGACTTCTTAGAACTTATTATCCACCTACGCCTATGTAATATATTATTGTTGTTGTTACTGTCGCATCTTGCCTACCTAATCGCTATGCCCTCTGGCTCCAAAAAATCTGTAAAACGCGCTGCTTCTGGTATCGCGGCGCGCTCGAACAAGCGCGCCAAAGGCACCGCCAGTCAACCTATTGATGTCGACTCCCAGGCATCTACTGCCTCATCCAACCTATCTCCGCCGCCTATCCTAAATGCGTTTTAAGCCCTAGTAACTAGGTTATAGGCCCCTATCTTTAAAGCCTAAATACGAGAGTCGCGAGATAAAGACACTATTACTACGCCGCCTAAGAGTAGTAAGCGCGTAACTACTACTACTTCTAAAGTACCTAATAATAATAAGAATAATAAGAATAAATAGTTTAAGGAGTTTAATAGTTACTTAAAGAACAAATATAAGAGTATTAATTAGAGTCGCTTAAAGAAGTTTTAGAAGCCTCTTATAACCTATAATGTGACGGTTTGGGCCTTGCCAAGATCCACTCTGGTACGAGTTGGGTACGGCTATCGCTACCACACTTGATCATCCCACACACGTATATAGCTGCCCACTTTCGTAGCTATACAATGACAGCGCAGTCCTCTCCCTCGCCTCACACCGTTACATATAAGTATAGAAAAAGCTAGGTATATAAGTACGGCTATCGCGTTATAGAGCGCCATAACCCGCGCCGCGTCCACTAGGTCTACCACTGGTGCTTCAAGCACCGCGCAACGGAATTTGGCCGCGGTATTTACTATACAACTGGTTCTATTTTGGCGGCAAAGCGACATCTTGAGGAGGACAAGCCTGGCCACTACAAATTCAAGCCTGGCACGGAGCCCCCGCCCGCAGGATCTACGGAGGGCAATATATACGACACACTGCAGGCTGGCAAGCTGCGCGTCTCACAGGGCGTCGCCAACCTACTTAGTAGCTTCGATATACAGCAGTTCAGGCTCGCGGCTGTGGGCTGGCTTATTGAGAACAATCATCCACTTTCTGAGCTCGAGAAGCCAGCTTTTCGCGCCCTTATTAAGCTAGCTAACCCGTTAGCGGAGAGGGCGTTGTGGGCATCTCACAATAGTGTGAGCGCTTACGTTCTGCGCCTGTACGACTACTTGCAGCCTATTGTTGTCCGCGAGCTGTCACGCGCAATAAGCAAAGTACACGTAAGCTTTGACGGGTGGACGACAAAAGGTGGCAAGAGGGGTTTTTTGGGTATCGTCGCTCATTACGTCGCGGCCGACGGCACACTGCAGGACCTGCCCATCGCGCTGCCGCAGCTCACAGGCACCCACTCTGGTGAGAGAATGACTGAGGTAGTAGTAACAACGCTGCAGGCCTTTGAGATCGCTGCTCACAGAGTCGGTTACTTCGTCATTGACAACGCCACTAATAACGACGCTACGGTTGCTGCGATCGCGCGCAAGCTGGAGTTCAAGTTTAACGCTGTTCACCGCCGCCTCCGCTGCGGCCCTCACACTCTCAACCTCATTGGGCAGGTGCTGCTTTGGGGCAAGAAGGCAGAGGCGTTCAACAATGATTACTGCTCGTCCGACATCGCGGAGGAAAAAGAGCTTATGAGGGACTAGCGACGAAATGGGCCGCTAGGCGTACTTCTTAGAGTAGTTAATTACATTAAAACGCCGCAGTAGTACGCACTTTTCGAGAAGTTTCAGCGGCTCGCCTAAAGCCACCTACCTGCTAAAAAGCAGACGATACTTAAGCCTATTAAGCCTGTCGTCACACGCTAGAACTCGTACTACTTGTGCTTTAAGCGCGCTGTTAAACTGCAGGCTGCAGTAAGCGCTTACGCAAATAGTCATATCGATCGCATTAAAACAGAAGACGCCTACGCCCGGAGTCGCAACAATCAGCTACCTGACGCGCCACACTGGATGAGGAGCGACGGCCTTGGAGCTGCTGACTGGCAGGTAGTGGCTGAATATATGGACGTACTTGGGCCGCTCAAGGAGTGTACAAAACGCCTTGAGGGCCGCAGCCACGGGCAAGCTGCGACGGAGAAACTACCGGGCCGCTTCGGCTCAATTGCTGAGGTAATACCTGTATTTGAACACTTACTTAGTGTGCTAGAATCGCGACTCTAAACGTACGACGACGTCCGCCACGACGCTCACGACGAAGCGCCTGAAGACCACCTACCAATCAACCTCCGAGCTACTATCGCTAAAGCGCGCGACTACTACTCTAAGCTTAACGACTCACCCGCTTACTACGCTGCTATAATACTCCACCCGCGCTATAAGAGGTACTGCGACCTCTTATAGGAGCCTATCTAGCTAGAGTTGAATAGCTATAATTTTTAAGCTTTATAGGCGGAGTAGAAGGTTTTACTAAGGCCGCGCACACACATAAGGAGGAGGGCAAGTAATATTAATAAGGCTATTAATAGCATTATTAACGAAGGCAACTAGGGCGATAACGCTAATAATAAGTTTAAATAGTAGAAGCGGTGCGAGCCTATTGCCCCTAAGGGTAGTAAGGACGTAAAAACCCTATTAAATACTAGGTAAACTTGCGCGATCGCTACCCTAACCTTAGCAAGCTTGCACTTAATATACTCTGTATCCCCGCCTCAAGCTGTGAGTGTGAGAGAGTCTTCAGTGAGCTTGGCGACCTATTGGAGCCTCGCCGGCGAGGTATAGCACCTGAGCTGCTAGCCGCCACCCACTGCACAAGGAGATGGCGGAGAGCTGGTATTGGCGGCCGCGTTGTTGAGGTGGATGAGAAAGCGCTCTCAGAAGATCAGATGAACGCTAAATATAGGGCAAATACGTGGGAAAGTAGCTAAAAGACTCAACACCAAATACCTATACAACTTTCCCGATTAGGCAACAAGCCCACCAAGCCGGCCCACCCTCCAGAGCCAATCAAGCCGGCCGGCCAGCCCTCTGCCCCACAAAACCTCAAGCCCGGCCGGCCAAAGGCCTCCTGGTCGGCCGGCCGGCTTGTTGACAAGTCTGATGAAGGAGCGAGTCAAAGAAGACACAGGGGCTAGTGAGGCCGCGATGTAGCATAAGCAGTGTAGTAGCAGATCAGCTTTAGTAGCCCTTTCGGCTCGGCCGCCGGGCGTAAATAAGTTGTGTGTGTGTACACTCTCATGCACTTGCAGCTTCCGGTTTCTGTAAGCAGGCGTCTTTTGATCCTATGCTAAGCCTCTCCGGCTGAACAGTGACCTTGACCAAATAGTACTAGCTTTTGTCAGCGATGCCATCTGCTCGATGCTCGGACCAATTAAAGCGAAGCATTGACAGAGCCTAAGCCTTTTCTGAGCAAGCGTACACTAGGCGAATCGATGCCTCGTGCAGGGTGACAACTGAGCCGCGTGCGCAAAGCGGAAGCTGCAAGTGCATGAGACTGTAAGTCAAAGCGAAGCTAAATTTCGATTTGACGTCATGATCACGTTAAGGTTGTACATCGCTAGGGACTGAATTGAGTCTTACGTCATAGAAAAAGATTAGGCCGCATAGCTACATCAGTCTCGTCTAGTGTCAACACTGTCAGATGAGGTTTGAATGATTGTTGGAACAGATGCTGACTAAATTTTGAGCAGTCAAAACCACTGCTGACGGCAGCCTATATAACTTATGTTTTGCGTGGCTTGAGGGTGGCTGGAAGCTGATCCAAGCGAGAATTGTTGACGGAACTTTATAAGCAGCTACGGATAGGTTAATGCAACTCTTCCTGGATCCCGTTGACATTTTCCCCTTCCTAGTATGCATCCAAAGGGAAGAAACGGCCATTTGTTGCTCTAAGTGTTTCATCCCAAGAACTGTATTTCCCAATGCGCAGCCGTTTTCAAGACAACAGATATTGAAAGGCAAATACAACGAAAGCAGCATCTTGTACTTTGTCGCGCTACCGTTCTTAGCGCGTTTGATAATGCTGCTCATGCTATCGACTGGCGCACTGCCTGTAATGATGTTGGAGTACCGAAAAGTCTTCGGGATGATCTTCCAAGAGCCAAGCACATGTGCTAGCCGCGACGCAGATGCAGGCTTTTGCAAGATTCTCGTATGCAATTTGCTGGACCTCTTCCGAAGCTCTTTGCGTATCGTACACCCACCCTTCTTGCGTGGGAACAAAGCCAGCCCTTAGCATGAACAGCTCCTCCCACGGATCATCGCGCGTGTCAAAGCGGATTGGTCCTTCAACCCCTTCCACTTTTAGCTGTTTATAGAACGATGTTGGAACGTCAATAACGATGTTAACGTTAATGTCAACGCGAGACGCGCCACGCAACGAACGAGGCAACGAGTTCCAAAGGGGGCCAGTCATAAGTGCATCTAATTTCCGTTGTTTTTTCATTATATCCTGGAGAAGTAGAGCACTATATCTCTTCTGCAAGTTTCCTTAGTCAGAGATAGCACAACGTATAGCGAAAAGGGCACGGACGTGGTCTGCCATGAGCAAAGATCGAATATGGTTCTCGGTTCGGATGCGAGAAACGGGAGACGTGATGTTGTTTCCAGTGCACGACAGCGGGTTGCGCAGAGCGATCTCAGATGTGGCGTGAGAAACAAAGTATAGGTTTCTGGTTGCGCTGGGCGAGCGCTGTCCCACTAATATAGATACCCTGTTGCATGCGAAGTCCGGATCGATGGCTCCGCACGGAACAAGCCCTGCAAAAATTCCACCGTGTGGAAGCGCGAGGCTTGTGTGGGTAAGCCAACGCCAGACGGCTTAGGGTGGGTTATCCGACCAATCGCATACGAATCGCGAGAGGTTCACTCCCAGCGGCGTGGCACGCAGCCCACCATCTCTTTGCGTGCGGCACAGACAAGGCACGAACGCACGGCATTTGCACGTCAGGCCACCGCAGACGCGCTACTTACTCCGCCATAGCCGCCCACGCGGCGATCGGGAAGCCGTCACCTGACGGCATACACTCTCATGCACTTGCAGCTTCCGGTCTCTGTAGGCAGGCCACTTTTGGTTCCATGCTAAGCCTTTCTCAATTAGTCATGACCTTAACGTCTATCCCTCCGTGACGGGACACCCTGTGTGCCGGGACCGGCCAATCAGATCGCTTAAATCACAGACTTCTGCCCGAAATCTGCAAGTTGATTGGCCGGTCCCGGCACACAGGGTGTCCCGTTACGGAAGGATAAACGTTACCTAAATAGTGCTAGCTTTCGTTCGCATTGCCACAAGTCAATCTTATGCTCGATACTCGGACCAATCAAATCAAGTTATCTACAGAGTATAAGGCTTTCCAGAGCAAGTGTATACTAGACGAATCGATGCCCCGTGCGCGATGACAACTAAGCCGCGTGTGCAAAGCGGAAGCTGCAAATGCATGAGAGTGTAGACACGGAACGCATTGCCGCTTGGACCAGCAGCGGACGAGGCTGCCACGAAAGCGTCGCCGCATGGCTGCAGTACCTCGGCACACTGTCCCTGCGCCGCAGCGATCATGCTGACGCTTACGCAGCGCCATGGTACCATAACGATGACCAACGACGCGATGAGGCAGAGATGGAGAGATAGATGGCATTGATGATGACAATGGTACACTCTCATGCACTTGCAGCTTCCGGTTTCTGTAAGCAGGCGTCTTTTGATCCTATGCTAAGCCTCTCTGGTTGAACGGTGACCTTGCCCAAATAGTACTAGCTCTTGTCAGCAATGCCGTAAGCTAACCTTTTGCTCGACAATTACTCGGACTAATCAAATTGAGATATCTACAGAGTATAAGGCTTTCCAGAGCAAGTGTATACAGTGGATAGCGATAGTGGCTTCACCCTTAAACGCAGGCGCGTGACGGTTTTGAACGGTCTTACGCTCCGTACATGGCTTAGCGCTAGATGTCCGCTATAAAACAGTCGATGTGATTGGTCAGTTGTCCATCTGGTGAGGACTGATTTTGTGGAATGCTGCACGCACAGGTGAAGCCGCAATCGCTAACCACTGTACTAGACGAATCGATGCCCCGTGCGCGATGACAACTGAGCCGCGTGTGCAAACCAGAAGCTGCAGGTGCATGAGAGTGTATGCACTGCGCCTGCCGGGTTTACCACCGTGCAGCTGGTCAAGGGGGAAGACACATTGGCCCTTCTTGGCTCGCGGGTGCCTTGGCCCATGGCATTCGGCCGATCGGTCAGCTTGTGCCCGGGCCATGTGCTCCCAACGCAGCCATCCATCTGCGAACGCGGAGGGTTAAAACCGGGTACCGAGGAAGAGTCATGACTTCTAGCTAGACACTACGCGAGATTGCCATGTACAGCTTCATGTTACCCTCCGTGATCGCGGTTGCGCTTACATTGCCCGACCGTCCCAAAACAGTCGTACTAGAAGCATGAATCGCCCGAATCATAGAAGGCCTCCGCTAAGCGTGTTGTGATAGGTGCGCAACAAACCCTGCTCGTAAATCAGCGCTCCAACAACCGCACATGGACTTGATGTGCGAAATGTTTCACACGGACTGGTACGACACGTGTTTTTCGCCGTGCTGTTAGCGATGGCGGACGGCAGGCTGTATCCAAAGCATGGAGCGAATGAAACGCGCAGAGAAAATCATTTTGACAGGAACATTCGGCCCGCCGTCTGTTCCCGTGTCGTTAGATTCATCGCAATTTGGCTCAACTCCCATGTCCTTTGAGACGCCATAAAAGCAGGTCTCTCCCCGGGCGTCTGATTAGTCGCACGCATTGGCCTGACAGATACATGCTATTATGTAGCCGGCGTAAAGTTGTGAAGAGTGTATTGACATGTCTACTGCGCGAAAGAAGTCTCACTGTCACACATAATTCCTAAAGGATGACGGCGGTATGTTGGGCGCCGCAATATCTCGAACGCCGCACCAGGCGTAGAATGGACTATGTGCTCATTTCGAGATCTATATGGGTCAAGATGGACTCCACGGCCGAAGCAGAGAACTACAAGACCCTAGTACTTGTGCGAAGCGGCTTCATGAGTGGTCCCAGCCCAGGAATGCAGACGACGATGATGGCCAAGGCAAGCTCAAGCATGCTGAGTATATCTGCGGAAATGGTAGGTTAGCACCATTTTGCTCGGGCGGTTATGGAACATGCGCGCGGCGACGTACAGACTAGATTCTCCTGCCCTGTCTTAACATTGAGGCAGATGAAGCGTATGACCCCAGTACATATGGGGAGAGACCCAAGGATCAGCGTGACAATGCGGCTTGAGGAAGCTTCGAGAATGTCATGTAGCAAGGCGACAACCGGAACAGAGTAGATAGCTAGGTAGCAACTCAGTCCGAGCGAAAAGTTGAGAATGAAGGGCTCGCGGGCATAAAAGACCGAGCAAGCCCCCGTCTTCTGGGACCACTGCACTGAGACGTTGGCTCCACAGAAGAAGGTGTCGTCGAAGAGAGTAGCTAGGTAACACATGATGACGAAGATGGTTGTAATCTGAAGGAACCTGCGCAATCTCACATTGTGACCAGGCTTGAAGTATTCCCAGTAAAAGGCTAGCATGCTAAGCTTAGGGAAGCCCAGTCCGAAGTCATAGAAGTAGTTGGAAGCGAATGAGATCTAGAAGGGTACTCAGATCGCTGAAGCAAGCCGTTTAGAATAAATTTTTTGTTGTTCATGTACCTTGGAGAGCCTCATTGATGGCTCGTAGTCGTCCATGACACCCATCTGGAATGTGAGAGTATCACAGAGGATCAGTCCCAAGGCATCGAGGGCCGATGCAATCAGTAGGTAGTCGGAACGATCGAGTCGCTTGCGGAGTTTGAAAAGACGCGCATACATGCGTGCGGCGACGAACATGTAAGCTAAGGCTAGCAAAATCCATTCTGAAATCTGTTGCATTCATATCGTCAGAGACGTTGGGGGGCCGAATTTCCGGGAATCTGGTTACCATGCAATCCTTGCCATCGATGAGAAATGGCATTCTGTCAACCAACCGCAGCTCCTTGAACGCAGAGTTCAAAATCAGTGTAAAATGAAGCGAGGGGCTTTTTGTGAGTTCTGTCAGAGTATGGGTCGATTGTTAAATGAGGTCCTCGAATCCCATGCACTGTGACAACTGCCTCGATGGGAAAAAGAAACGGGTGGAGCTCTCATGCGCATGACGGATAACCTGAAGCCATAGGCAAGTCGCTGTGAGCTTTTTGGTTGCCGATTCTTTCATCTGATGACTCTTACGCGATTTGCTTACCTTTTGTCAGCAGTGCCTGCTGGCACTGGGAGCTGCATCGAATCATCTACAAATGCTTATGGAACCTTAGAGCTGTCGCTAAATTGATTACGATTTTCTCCAGGGCAAGAAGTTTGGTGGGGGGGGAGGGCCAATGGCTACAGCATCTTGCAAAACCGCCCTCACCCTCGACTGCGACGACTCTTGGTCAAAGCCCCTGTCAGCTTGGGATACTCCTTGCAGACTGTAGCCAATCAATCACATGCCAACAGCCGCTAGCATTAAGAAAGCTAGTAACAGCCTCTCACGCTAGCTTATCTAGGTCTCGTTGTCTTCGGTACCAGGCAATCGGGTGCAAACAGCAAGGATTGTTCCAGACTAGCGCCAATCTCACAGAACCATCACTTGCAGAAAGGGTGAGGGCGGTTTTGCAAAGCACTGTACTCGCCCAGTCCAGAGTGCGCTGCTTGTACAGCCGCTAGCGATTTCACCTTCACCCTTACGCGCAGCTGCGCAATGGTTTTGAACAGTCTCACCTTCCGTATATGGCTTAGCACCAGACGACTGCCCTCAAACAGCCGACGTGATTGGATAGTCGTCGACCTAACGGCGACCGATTCTGTCGGATGATGCACGCAGGGTGAAGGTGAAATCGCTGGCGGCTGTTCAAGGTCCTCGTCGCGCGTGAGAGGAACTCGGTGCCAATAGTCTGGGATGACTTACTGTACACTCTCATGCATTTGCAGCTTCCGCTTCGCACACGCGGCTCAGTTGTCATCGCGCAAGGGGCATCCATTCATCTAGTATACACTTGCTCTGAAAAGGCTTAGACTCTGTAGATCTCTCAATTTGATTCGTCCGAGTATCGAGCAGGAGATTGACTTATGGCGATGCTATCGAAAGCTAGTACTATCTAGGTACGGCCACGACTAAACAAGAAAGGCTTAGTATGGGACCAAATATCGCCTGCTTACAGAAACCGGAAGCTGCAAGTGCATGAGAGTGTAGATCAGCTCGACGTGTAGACAAAGTGGAAGCTGGCCTCACACTTGTCAAGGTCATACACTGACATGCACAATTGGCTTCCGGTTCTGACAATGCTCACACAATTCAACCGACATGGGTCCCTGTCACGCTAAGCTCTCCTCTTACTCCTACAAGCTTAGCGCACAGGCAGACAAAGTGTACAAAGCCAGATGATTTGTCAACTAATGCGATGCTAACTTCTCTCTTAAGCAAAGTCCTCGTTTAGTGCTAGGGACCCCTGTGGTGTGTGTATTCTGCGTCACACAAAACCGGAAGCCAATTGTGCAAACCAGTGTATACTCACTTGCACAATTGGCTTCTGGTTCTGACACAGCTTACAACCTTTGCGCAGACAGGGACCCCTTGCTGCGCCAAGCACTATGCTTACGTTCTTAGGCTTAGCCCGGTCGCTTATACTATAATCGAGCTAGATCATCTTCCTTGCGCAGTGTTTCTTCGAATATGCTAAGCCCATAAAGGTAAGAACAACGCTCGGCATGACAGAACCCATGTCAGTTCAAATGTGTGAGCTGTGTCAGAACCGGAAGCCAATTGTGCAAGCGAGTGAAGTTTCTATGTCTACTTCGCTTGGATCTATCTAGATACACTCTCATGCACTTGCAGCTTCCGGTTTCTGTAAGCAGGCGTCTTTTGACCTTATGCTAAGCCTCTCCGGTTGAACGGTGACCTTGCCCAAATAGTACTAGCTCTTGTCAGCGATGCCATCTGCTCGATACTCAGACCAATTAAAGCGAAGCATTGACAGAGCCTAAGCCTTTTCTGAGCAAGCGTACACCAGGCAAATTCATGGCCCGTGCTGGGTGACAACTGAGCCTCGTGCACAAACCGGAAGCTGCAAGTACATGAGAGTGTATGGGGCCTCTCTGTGCACGAGAGTGGACAGAGCTCGAAACAAGAACTCACGCGAACATGCGGTTCATGAAAATGTACTTGCTTGTGTAGTGTGCTGAATCGAGTCTCACATCGATGAGGCGTACTCATATAAGCCGTTGGAAGGGACCAGAACATCAGTCGTGTCAATCTTGAGGGTTCGAGAAGCCTGATTCATCGACCGGCGGGCATACTGGACTGCATTCATTGAGCCTTACCAAAATTACCGTCAAAAAAAAAAGAGAAGAAGAGCAGAGCAGCCAGTGTTTTGGATGAGTACTGAGAAGCAAATGAGATCTGAATTGTGATCGAGACGCAGCGCAGCGTATCCTTCCTCGTCATTCGATGTTACACAATGGAGAGGAACCATTACCGGTCGGCGGCACGCGAGTAATGAGATTCTGATGTTCATCGTCATGAGGTTCGTGGAGCTGCAATTTGTTCGGAATGCGTGATCAGGATTGTTCAATGCGCAGCTCACTCCACATGTTCAGCACCTACATATATCTGCTAGACCAGCCAGACCTGCGCCGTCCATTTCTCTTCCGCATGCCACCTTTGACTACCACCATGGCAACTAGCCCCTGTGCATGTCCAAATCTTATCAGTTCCCATGAACCCTCATTTCTCAGACTGTCGGCGGAGATTCGCAACAAGATCTACGGCTATCTGTGCTGTAGGGCAGATCCGATACGTCTTTATTTCTACCAAGACGACTGGAGCAACACAACAAAGCCAGTCGTTCCGTTTGCCTCCAGCACCACGATACCTACTGCCTTTTTCTCTACCTGTAGACAGGTTAATACCGAGGCATCCTCTACGTTCTATTCGAGAAACACTTTCCTGCTCAATAGACAGACCGAGTTCGCCTTCTTTATCCAGCCCTGCTTCATGGGGACGCTTTTGAAGTTCATCGACATTTTAGGATCTCGAGCCGGTCTTGTCCGACATGTAGCCTTTGACAGGCTGATCCCTTGTAACAGTGCGTGTCACCACACATATATAGACGCGGAAAACAAGCTCTTCGATCTGGTCGCCAATGTCATAGAGGTGACAGCCTTTCTCCGTCAGGCCTGGGATCGGGACTTGAACTTCCAGTTTCATCCGGTCAGTATTGGGAATACTGAGGACAGAGCTTACCATGGGATAAGAGACTCCAATTTTGTGCATGCTACTGCTATTATGACCATTATACAGTCTTTGTTAGACGGGGAGTTAGGTCTCAAGGGGTACAGTGAGCTGCTTTGTGGAGTCGCTGTCAGGCTTGACGGCTCAGGCGGTTTGATCAGTTGCAGCAGCACACTGCTGGGAAGCAAAACCATTAACTTCATCGCAAAGGATGGAGGCACGCGGCTCGAACTGGCACCGCAGGTGTCAGACACACTTATGAAGCAAACATGGTCGCTGTGATCAGGTCGCAATCGATATCGCCTTCTCCGATAGGCGTTCCATAGCAATCTTGACATCAGTAGGGCTGCTCTGCGTACTAGATATAGTCACGTTCCGCAGTCCTCTAGTAACTACTACGATTCAAAGTCTCTAGAGAGCTTCGGTGGTGTACACACACGCACACACAAATTGTTTACGCCCGGCGGCCTAGCAGAAAGGGCTACTAAAGCTGGTCTGCTACTACACTGCTTATGCTACATCGCGGCCTCACTAGCCCCTGTGTCTTCTTTGACTCGCTCCTTCATACCGCTTGTTGTCCAAGTCAAAGCCCTTACACTCTCATGCACTTGCAGCTTCCGGTTCCTGTAAGCAGGCGACTTTTGGTCCCATGCTAATCCTTTCTCGTTTAGTGGTGACCTTACCTAAATAGTACTAGCCTTCGTCAGCATTGCCATGAGTCAATCTTATGCTCGATACTCGGACCAATTAAATTGAGAAATCTACATGGTCTAAGCCTTGCCTGAGCAAGGGTATACTGGACGAGTCGATGCCCCGTGCGCGATGACAACTGAGCCGCGTGTGCAAAGCGGAAGCTGCAAGTGCATGAGAGTGTACAGTCGTTAGCGATTGCGGCTTCACCACTGCGTGCAGCATTAATTTAATATGTCATCATTAAACCAACGACTGACCAACCAGATCGACTGTTTCGCTGCGAATACCTAATGCTAAGCCATGTACGGAAGGTGGGGCTGTTCAAAATCGTTGCGCAACTGTGTGTAAGGGTGAAGCCGCAATCGCTAATGACTGTAGAGCACTTAGTATTGGATGCTTCCTGCAAAAGCTCGATGTGATTGGTGCGTCGCCGTTCTAGTGATGGTGGATGGTGTGGAGTGATAGGGGCGCGGGTGGAGCCGCAATCGCCAACGACTGTACGCATGATGTAACCACGTGACTAGGGTCACATGATTTGCTATTGTAGCAGGCACCTACCTCTAAGCTGGAAGCTCCGGAAACAGAAAAAGAGATCAGAACACGACAACAGATAGCAATACAGTAATTAGCAATTGCGGCTTCACCCCTGCATGTAGTATTCCACAAATTCAGTCATCATCAGATCGACGATTAACCAATCACATCGACCATTTCGCAGCGGATATCTAGCGCTAAGCCATATACGGGGGGTGGGGTCGTTCAAAACCGTTGCGCAGCTGCGAGTAGGGGTGAAGCCGCAATCGCTAGCTACTGTACAATCTTTGATCCGCAGCCTCTAACTCGACACTGCTCACGCAGTTACACATGAGAGCACTGAGCGCAGTCAGCAAGAAGCTCAACCTAAGTCAATGACAACTCGTGCTTGACTCCCAGAACCCTGGTCTGTTCTAAGAGGTGATCGTGATTAGGAAGCAGGTGTTGCTCGTTCTAGTGAGATGTACCGAGGCTGCTGAGAATGCTGAGGATTATGCTTATGGCCTGTACAATAGCCAAAGCTCAGCAGAACATCGTTACAAAACTGGGCGCTGCACAAGCTTTCCCAGATTTGCAAGCTTGTTTGCATCGCTATCATCCCCAGCTCTCACCCAGTAGGGCGCCATAATTGCAGAGCCTGCATTTCCACTGGGCTTACGAGCGAGCCGTGAGCCGCGTCCTAGTCTGTCAGCCAAGACAGGAAGCAGTAAAAATGGATCAGAACGAACTTGTTCCCTTACGTCCTAGAGCAGATGACAATGTTGCGACCCGGTCCAGTCTCGCTGAGCTTCATAAAAGATGTCTCATGGGCACCGTAAAAGATGTAACCCGGCTATTTCCCGAGATAAGAAAATGGATCAATGATGATGGCGAGCATGGTCACAGGGCACTTCATTATGCTGCATGCAATGAACAGAAGGAAGAAGGGGGGAAGATAGTGACGCTGTTGTTAAAGAAGGGTGCATACGTCAATCTTGCAGATGATTGGCAGTGTACCGTCTTTCACCATGCAACTTCAGCAAGTAACGTGCATGTACTGAATGCAATAATATTGGAGAGGAAGTATTGGTGCAACAAGTTTCTGGATGTCGATGCTGCAGATACAGAGGGCAACACTGCACTGCATTATGCTTCTGTTATCGGCAATAAGGAGATTGTAGAGGCACTACTCGACATGGGGGCAAACATTCAAGCTTGTGATATGTTCGGCTGTACTGCGTTGCTTGAAGCATCGGAAAATGGTCATGAGGAGGTAGTAGAGATGCTGCTCAGCAAAGGAGCACTACTCGATGATGAAGATGAATCCGGGCGTACCGCACTAAACCTAGCGTCGGCGAGGGGCTACATCAAGATAGTAGACTTGTTGCTCAACAAAAGAGCACACATTGATGCTAGAGACAGGTTCAGGCGTACCGCACTACATGCAGCGTCAGAAAATGGCCACGGGAAGGTTGTGAAGGCGTTGCTGAACAGCGGAGCAGATATTAACGCTACAGACGAGTTTGGGTGTACCGCACTATACTTTGCTTCACGGGAAGACCATGGGGGAGTGGAAAAGATGCTGCTCGACAAAGGAGCACGCATAGGAAAGCTTAGGCATACCGCACTCCACGAAGCTTCGGAAAATGGCGACATGGAGGCAGTAAAGATGCTGCTCGACATAGGAGCACACATTGATGCTAGAGACAGGTCCAATCGTACTGCACTACATGCAGCGTCAGAAAATGGCCACGGGAAGGTTGTGAAGGCGTTGCTGAACAGCGGAGCAGATATTAACGCTACAGACAAGTTTGGGTGTACCGCACTATACTTTGCTTCACGGGAAGACCATAGAGGAGTGGTAAAGATACTCCTCAAAAAAGGAGCAGTCGTCGATGCTAGATCTATGTTCGGGCGCACCGCACTTCACGAGTCGTCGGGAAAAGGCCACATGAAGGTAGTAAAGATGCTGCTCAAAGGAAACGCGACAGTAAACACTAAAGACAAATACGGCTATATTGCGCTACACGAAGCGGCTAGAAATGGCTACGAGAAGATTGTAAAGACCCTACTGATGAAGAGAGCAGACATTCACACCCAGAATTACTACGGCGAAACAGCCCTTCACCTTGCTGCAGAAACTGGCCGTGAGAGTGAAGTAAGCATGCTGCTCGACAACGGAGCAGTCGTCGATGCTAGATCTATGTTCGGGCGTACCGCACTTCACGAGTCGTCGGGAAACGGCCACATGGAGGTAGTAAAGATGCTGCTCAAAAGAAATGCGACAGTAAACACTCAAGACAATTACGGCTATATTGCGCTACACGAAGCGGCTAGAAATGGCTGCGAGAAGATTGTAAAGACCCTACTGATGAAGGGAGCAGACATTCACACCCAGAATGACTGCGGCGAAACAGCCCTTCACCTTGCTGCAGAAACTGGCCGTGAGAGTGTAGTAAGCATGCTGCTCGACAATGGAGCAGTCGTCGATGCTAGAGGTGAAATCGGGCGTACCCCACTCCACGAATCGTCGGGAAAAGGCCACATGGAGGTAGTAAAGATGCTGCTCAAAAGAAATGCGACAGTAAGCACTAAAGACGAAGACGGCTGTATTGCGCTACACGAAGCGGCTAGAAATGGCTACGAGAAGATTGTAAAGACCCTACTGATGAAGGGAGCAGACATTCACGCCCAGAATGACTACGGCGAAACAGCCCTTCACCTTGCTGCAGAAACTGGCCGTGAGAGTGTAGTAAGCATGCTGCTCGATAAGAGAGCACAGGTCAATGGTCGCGATGATCTCGGACGCACTCCACTGAATGCAGCGTCGGAAAATGGCCGCGAGAAGGTAGTGGAAGAGCCGCTCCGCAAAAAAGCAGACATCTTTGCTAAGACCAAAGACAAATGTACCGTACTTCACTATGCTTCATGGAAAGGTCACGTGGGAGTGGTAAAGATACTGCTCGACAATGGAGCAGTAGTCGATGCTGAGGATGAATCCCGGCGTACCGCACTCCACGAAGCGTCGGAAAATGGGCACATGGAGGTAGTAAAGATGCTGCTCGAAACAGGAGCACAGGTTGATACTAGAGACAAAAATGGGTGTACGGCTCGAGACGTAGCGTTGGCAAACGGTCACGATGAGGTAGTGAAAGTATTGCGGTGTAGAATGTAGCAAATCAATGTGCAACTGCGCGAAGCAGAAATTAGAGTATAAAGTGTATTGTATTCTGTCTTGTTGTGCTACACTCTCATGCACTCGCGGCTTCCGCTTTGCACACGCGGCTCAGTTGTCATCGCGCACGGGGCATCGATTCGTCCTGTATACGCTTGCTCTGAAAAGGCTTAGACTCTGTAGATATCTCACTTTGATTAGTCCGAGTATCGAGCATAAGATTGACTTATAGCACTACTAATAAAAGCTAGTGCTATTTAGGTAAGGTCATGACTGATCGAGAAAGGTTAAGCATAGGACCAAAAGTCTCCTGCACACAGAAACCGGAAGCTGCAAGTGCATGAGAGTGTAGCTAATTTGTGTGGACTAGTCTTGCTTCTTCCAAGGTATGCCCCACTATAACACAGCAGTTATATAGTTTAGAGCTTCTCGCGATAGCGTCATCAGCTTTTTATTCATAGACTCATGCACTTGCAGCTTCCGGTTTCTGTATGCAGGCGACTTTTGGTTCTATGCTAAGCCTTTCTCGTTTAGTCTTAACCTTACCTAAATAGTGCTAGCTTTCGTTAGCATTGTGATAAGGCAATCTTCTACTCGATGCTCGGACTAATCAAATTAAGATATCTACAGAGTCTAAGCCTTTCCAGAGCAAGTTTATACTAGACGAATCGATGCCCCGTGCGCGATGACAATTGAGCCGCGTGTGCAAACCGGAAGCTGTAATTGCATGAGAGTGTAGCTGTGACACCTATCGCCCGCTGCGCTGGGAACCACCTCGGTTCCTACCCCTGCTCGATCATAAGATCACCTTACACGATGCTGATTTTAAGTCTCTCCCTGCGAACGGGAAAACGCTATCTGCCAGAAGCGGTCAATCAGACAAAAGACTCCGTCGGAAAAGATGCTATCCTTGCCCTTTCATTGGTTGTTTCTTGCACATAGGGTTTTCCGGCACACATGAAGGGATTTTATCCTCTTTGCTATTTTCCTCACACGTTGCGACATACCTATACTACAGTGGTTAGCGATTGCGGCTTCACCCCTGCAGGCAGCATTCCAAAAAACCAGTCATCATGAGGTCGAGGATTGGCCAATCACATCGCCTATTTTGCAGCAGATATTTAGCGCTAATCTATGTACGGAAAGTGGGGCTGTCCAAAACCGTTGCGCATCTGCGTGAAGGGGTGAAGCCGCAATCGCTAACAACTGTAGAAAGAGAGCGTGCCGCGCAGATCAGCAATGCGAAGCTGCCGCTTGAGTTCATCATTTGTATGACACCTAACTTCATCAATCCCGTCTTTCCGCTCAGTCGCTAGGCCGATTTCCCTGATCTTCATCACGTATCACTTCTTTCTAATGCCTTACTTTATAGCAGACGCCTCATAAAGCCTAAGGTATTGTTGCGACTTAGGCTTATCGCCCCTATAAAGTGCGTAAAGGTTATGCAACCTCTTCTTCTAGGACACCTTATACTTAGCTTATTTAATATTAATTTACTATTAGTAGACCTGTCTATAACTATAGTAGATAAATAATAAAATTAATTAAGCTAAATTTCTCCTGTCTAATAATCTCCTACTCTATTCTACTAGCTTAATACTTATTTATAAAGGTAGCTTCTCTTAATCTTAGTAATTATAGAGGTTAGTATAGGTATTATTAGAAGGATTAAAGAATTAAACTAAGTGTCAAGGATTGCGTAAGTAGTGCGCATGCAGGAAGAATTGAGGGATTGAACTGAGGTTGTATTGCAGATGCTATGGAAAGTTTATGTAGGTGAGTGACCGTCAACAAGGCTAGCCTAGATAGGCGTAGCTGTCAGGCCGGGTCAGGCCAGATGACGATATATACTATCCTGCACCATGATCAGTAGTTCACTGATCATACGTACCTTTTTGGTTGCATGGCGTAGTGGTGCAGGGCTGCGTCCTGACAGTAGCTCGCTAAGGTGAGTAGCCGCGAGGAGGTGAAGAGCAGGAGCAGTAGAGACCCCAAACCGTGACACTAAGGTTATATTATATATTAATCTAAATAATATAATACATTAAATGTATATAGTAGAAAAGCGGTGAGGTGTACTACGCGATATAGTAGTAGAGACATGAATCTGTGATACGTGATACAGGAGGAAAGACTCCAAAATCGTGGCATTTATGCATTCTACCCTTTTCAAAATAGCTACTAATGCAATTCGATCTATTCCAGGCTGGACTGGTCAGCTCGATTGGCTTGCTTGTTAACATGTCTGACCGTCTGGGCAAGGGCATCTCAGAACAATCGTGGAGAACGGGTTCGAATTTCTCGGCATTTTGCTTAACGTCACATGTATAGTATCGTTTTCTATCTCGGAGACATCGTGCTAAGGAATGTAGTTTCTGGCGGGTGAAACGTCGTAGATTCCCTGCTGTGCGCAGCCTACGGAATGGTGATTTCCAACGAGGCGACGATGCGACAACCTATATCCAAGAAGAAACGTACGCGCGGAGCTTGCGTGATCGCCATGTCTGCGCGGGAGTCGGAGAAAGTGCCTAGAGTAGCGGCTCCAAGGTGTGAGAACAGTCTAGGCGCCGAGCTTTCGCTACTCCAAAGCTGTACCAGTGATGAATTTTCGTAACAGCATACACCGGCAGAGTTCAACAACCACCGGCTCAATTGGTAGTGTCCCATGCACATCGCGAGCATCTGACGGAGAGTCGACGCGTGACGAAACCCCTGTAAGACTGCAGTACGGACTATGCCGCGACCGTCTTTTCGCGAGACTACGCCCTGTGGAAACCGCATTCGGGTTAGCCTAGAAGAACATACGGACATCGAGTTAGAGCACGATATTCGCAGCACGTCTGAGGGCGTGAGCCTCACTTCTTGCCGTGCTTGATCCTGGAAGGAGGGAACATAGATCCACAGGTCCACCGTCCAGTCTGGCACGTCGTCTACCTTGTACCATGACCCTTTTGTCGACCTCGCAGATACTCTCATCGGCGCATTGAAGCTCATGATATAGCTTCTTTGTGATCCTGCGTTCGTTGCTGCGCGAATCTGCTCCATCTGCCATTTGTCGCAAAATGATCGCATGAGATCTGGGGTTCCAGTAGTGCTAAAGCCAACCAACGAGTTGAGTGCGGTCGATGCCGTCGTGCAGAGCGGAAACGTGCCTAGTAAGTATACCTGCAACCTGGCGTTGCCGTGAAACTTTATGTAGCGTTGGGTAGCGCGTAGCCGTTGCTCTAGGGCGTATGCGCAGTCGCCAAGTAACAAGAGTTTCATGCCTTCCCTCAAAAGCTGTTCTGCTTCCGAAGTATTCCATACCAGATCACGAAGGGGATGGAGATACCTTCTCTTTTCTGTTGGGGTCAATTCACATAGGTCTGAAACCTCGAGCTTCGCGGCATCGAAGGCTGAAACAAACGTCAGCACCATCTCCCGGATCGGCGGGATGGCCAGGAGGTGCGAGAGAGAGAGCAGCTCCCTTCGTTCGTATGTTCGCGAGTATCTTATATCGGAGCATGGAGATCGACGCATGTATCGCGAGCTGCTCCTCCGGTGTCAGAGCGATATGAAACAGGACGATTAGTGTATATACGCGCCTTGAAAAGCAAGCAGGTTCAAGCGGCGCTGTCTTGTCCCCTTGTACATTCTCATGCACTCGCAGCCCTCGATTTCTGTAAGCAGGCGACTTTTGGTCCCATGCTTAGCCTTTCTTGTCCAGTCGCGACCTTATCTAAACAGTGCTAGCTTTCGTTAGCATTGCCATGAGTCAATCTTATGATCGATACTCAAACCAATCAAAGTGAAATATCCACAGAGTCTAAGCCTTTTCAGAGCAAGTGTATACTGGACGAATGAATGCCCCGTGCGCGATAACAACCGAGCCGCGTGCACAAAGCGGAAGCTGCAAGTGCATGAGAGTGTACAGTCATTAGCGATTGCGGCTTCACCCCTACATGCAGCATTTCAACAGTCTGGTCATCATCAGATAGAGAAAGGACCAATCCAATCAACTATTCTGCAGTAAGCATCATAGCGCTAAGTCATGTACTGGAGGTGGGGCTGTTGAGAATCTTTGTGTATCTGCCTGTAGGGGTGAAGTCGCAATCGCTAATGACTGTACACTCTCATGCACTTGCAGCTTCCGCTTTGTGCACGCGGCTCGGTTGTCATCGCGCACGGGGAATCGATTCGTTCAGTATACACTCGATCTGAAAAGGCTTAGACTCTGTAAGTATCTCAACTTGATAAGTCTCAGTATCGAGCAAAAGATTAGCTTATGGCATTGCTGACAAGAGCTAGTACTATTTGGGCAAGGTCACCGTCCAACCGGAGAGGCTTAGAATGTGATAAAAAACGCCTGCTTACAGAAACCGGAAGCTGCAAGTGCATGAGAGTGTACACTGGTTTGCACAATTGGCTTCCGGTTTTGTGTGACGCAAAATACACACACAACAGGGGTCCCTAGCACTAAGCGAGGACTTTGCTTAAGAGAGAAGTTAGCATCGCATTAGTTGACAAATCATCTGGCTTTGTACACTTTGTCTGCGTGTGCGCTAAGCTTGTAGGAGTAAGAGGAGAGCTTAGCGTGACAGGGACCCATGTCGGTTGAATTGTGTGAGCATTGTCAGAACCGGAAGCCAATTGTGCATGTCAGTGTACACTTGCAGCTTCCGATTTGTGCACGCGGCTCGGTTGTCACCCCGCACGGGGCATCGATTCGCCTGGTGTACGCTTGCTCAGAAAAGGCTTAGGCTCTGTCAATGCTTTGCTTTAATTGGTACGAGCATCGAGCAGGTGGCATTGCTGACAAGAGCTAGTACTATTTGGGCAAGATCACCGTTCAACCGGAGAGGCTTAGCATAGAACCAAAAGACGCCTGCTTACAGAAACCGGAAGCTGCAAGTGCACGAGAGTGTAAGAACGAGAGCATATTGTTCGTGGCTCAAATGCTGAATGGCAAACTCGGAAATTGGTCAAAAGCACAGAGTTCTTCCGCTCGTAGCTTTGATTAAAGTAGATCAGCATGAAATTGACCATCCGCGAGATTATCTAGATTCCATCAGTGAATCAAGGCACCAATAAAGTCATCCAGTGCGGAAATAGAGCCATGAAATATGTGCGTGTCCTCTTCGAACTTTCGCCGTGTTGCCGGCCTTTTTGACTGTAGTAGGAACAGGAGGAGGAGGAGGAGGCGGTATATGCTACTGCGAGCGATGCAAATATTTGCATACCATTGGACCCCGAAGGAGATGCCTTGTTGAGATGTCTCCATCAGTGCACGAACGGTGTCAATGACTTTCTTGTTTCCACCGCTGTCCTTCGGCTCGCCTCTCCCGTATTTTCCTGCATGTTTGGCGCGTCTTTCAATGAGGGACAGCGACTGCTCAGTGAAAATTGTCCAGTATTCGAACTTCACGACGACGACCCTGCCGTCATGGAGCTAATACTCCGGATCCTACACCACCAGGGCAGCCCGGAAGATTATCTGATCGACGCAGAGAAATTGGCGCGACTCTCTGTTCACTGTGACAAATACGACTGTACGAGAGCTTTGAGGGCTTGGATCCGGATATGGCTACAAACTGTGACGACCATGGACGCGTCCGTCGAGGCACTGGGGTTTCAGATTATGGCTGCCTATATGTTCGGGAACCCTCTCGAGTTCAGAGAGATATCGCGGGCCGCTACTTTGCAGCTACCACTAATATCGGCGGCAACATGGGAAAGAGACGAACGCTTCGAGTTGCTGCCTACTAGCGTCACCGGTAAGCAACAGAACTTCTTTGAATGGATGTATTCTCACTGAAACCGTCTAGTATCTATGAAAAAGCGCATTCAGCGAGTCTTGGCCGAACTGGGAGACATACTGCCATCGATGGAGCATATTCTACGCGAAGACGCTAGGTGGTACGATACTTGGCAGCTCCTCTGTACAAAATGTGGCCGCAGTCTCCCCAGTGTGGCAAAAAGATGCCACCCCTGTCGCAACACTGATCTAGTAACAGGATATTGTACACAGCAGACGAGGGTGGCTGAATATTTCGAAGTCCTGCGCAAGGCACAGCTGTGGCCATGGGAGGGTTCTTCCACAGAAGACTCCGTGTTCAGCATCTCGTCACGCTTCGTCACTGCGAAGAAAGATGTAAAACACTCATGCGAAGCAGAGCGTTCTTGTCCGCTGTTGAAAGTGTTGAACATGATGTCTGACCGGGCCCAGGAAGCTCAAGACTGGGTTAATGGATTATGCCTGTTCTGCATCCAAGAAGGCCAGGACGACGAAAGCAAATTGTGCGTCCACATATAACGAGTTTTCAAGATAATGACAGATTCTCCTATCAAGTGTTATCAAATATAACCAAGTCTCTTACCCGGGGTCGCTCAGACGATGGGTAGGGCCCGAGTTTCACGCATGCCAGTGGAGAGAGCAGGATGAGAAGCAGGCGCAAGTCTCGTGATGCGCTCCTTACTTTCACTGCCTCGAAATGATTACTCGGCACAAGGGCTAGATTGATTTTCGAACGCGAAAAGATGCACAAGGGAACCCCCAACTTCTAATCGTCTATCAACATAGGTCCCGTATGGCAGTGAATAGTGCATGTCACCACGTTCTTTCAAAACATGTTCGCCTGTGGAGCTCTCCATGGCTCTTGCTGGGCATACTGATCCGGCTGTGCGGTGTTTGCTGTCTCAATCACTCTCTCATGGACACCTGCCGGCCTGCATTCTTGACCTTCTTCTTGCAGGCAGAAGTGCATGTCTCGGTCCATATCACGCCGTTCTGAAGTACGGATGCTATGCAGTTGGCTATCGATATCAGCAGGTTATGCATTCTGATGCGTTCCCTGGCTTACAGGCAAAGCTTGGAGTAGAAATCCAACATCTTTCTGCCATTAGCGTGATGCCTTTTCCCGCAGACCAAGGGGTTTACCTTTTTTGGGCACATAGTATGCAGCCGCTTGACCGGGTATGTGGCAGCTTCTGAACTATGCCATATCACCCGACCACACAACCTGTTCGCCACAGGGTCTTTAAAAACGCAAACCACATCGAGCTCGTCCTCCCAGCAACCTAGTTCGCTGCCTTTCAGAATTTCATGCACGCGTGCAGGACGCAGGCGCCCCTTGCGGTATCTTCTGTTTTTCGCAGCTAGCATACGTTAGCGTCCGGTTGAGAGAAGTCGGTATCGCATACGAGCTGGCATCACTGTGGTGGATCGTAGGCCGAAGGTAACGATGAACGAGGGCGTAGAGTACGATACGTACGTGACCTCGATATAGTTGTGCAATGCCCCGGTCCCTCATGAGGGCCCATTCTTTTAAAGATGCGGGTCGCGTATCTTGCACTCGTTTGGCAAGGGAAAGAGCATCAGCGTTGACTGTAGCGTGTAAAAAAGGCAATGCCTACGGCAAAAGATGCTGCGCTCTCAACTGGGCATGATGAGCATCTTGCCCCGATCCTACCTAGGCAAATCCAGAGGTAATCACTTTGACAAACGTTTCTTTGGGGAAGCCATATCTGCGCATGCTATACCGCTGCCCAAGACAAGGCTGGAGAGACTGTTGGCAGCGCCGGCAAGCCCTACCGCTTGTCAACGTGGTTGGAGCGATGCCCGGATAAAGATAAAACTGTTCGTGAGACAAAAAGTGTTTACAATTCAGTCACACAATGCGAGTTGCTCGGGTGACTTCATAGCGATGTAGGCTTCACTTCTCTGATCATAGTGTTGCACAAGAAGCGGTGGAATGGGGGTTTTGATGGGTTTATCGATGCCCCCCAGACCATGATCAACTCCGAGATCGTTTCGCAGAGTTCAATCCCGTGTGTTGAAAGCTACATCACTTCTGCGGTTCCTTGCATGCGACCCGACAATCCTTTTTGTCTGGCAGGATGACGATGTAGCGCATGGGCCGGGCGCAAGTAGCCCGATCGGCCGAATGTCCTGGGCCAAGGCGACCGCGAGCCAAGAAGGGCCCATGTGTCTCCCCCCATGATCAGCTGCACGGTAGTAAAACCGGCAGGCGCAGTGCATACCATTGTCATCATCAATGCCATCTATCTCTCCATCTCTGCCCTCATCGCGTCGTTGGTCATCGTCATGGTACCATGGCGCTGCGTAAGCGTCATCATGATCGCTGCGGCGCAGGGACAGTGTGCCGAGGTACAGTAGTTAGCGATTGCGGCTTCACCCCTACAGGCAGCATTTCAACAGTCGAGTCATCAGTAGATGGAGAAAGGACCAATCCCATCATCTGTTCTGCGGCAAACATCAAAGCGCTAAGCCAAGCACGGAAGGTGGTGCTGTTGAGAATCTTTCTGTATCTGCCTGTAGGGTGAAGCCGCAATTGCTGACTATTGTACTGCAGCCATGCGGCGACGCTTTCGTGGCAGCCTCGTCCGCTGCTGATCCAAGCGGCAATGCGTTCCGTGTTTATGCCGTCAGGGGACAGCTTCCCGATCGCCTCGACGCGTGGGCGGCTATGGCGGAGTAAGCAGCGCGTCTGCGGTGGCCTGACGTGCAAATGCCGTGCGTTCGTGCCTTGTCTGTGCCGCACGCAGGGAGATGGTGGGCTGCGTGCCACGCCGCTGGGAGTAAACCTCTTGCGATTCGTATGCGATTGGTCGGATTACCCACCCTGAGCCGTCTGGCGTTAGTTTACCTGCACAAGCCTCGCGCTTCCGCACAGTGAAATTCTTGCAGGGCTTGTTCCGTGCGGAGCCATCCATCCGGGTTTTACATGCGACAGGGCAGCTTGTGGCTGCGCCGCGGGAACGCAGCTCGCCCACCCCCACTCCCATGAGGCATTGAGAATTGCCATCTATGGTTCGTAGCGCCCGGTACATTAGTAGGACAGCGCTCGCCCAGCGCGATTAGAAGCCCACTTCTTGCTTTTCACGCCATATCTGAGATCGCCCTGCACAATCTGCTGTCGTGCATGCAACCGAAGCCCGCATCTGGGCCAGTGCACACCACATCTCACAACAAACACTTGCATTACGCAGTCTTCCCTCTCGCGCCCACAACGCTGCACTTCCGGTCGGCCGTGTCCAAGATACATACTTGATTCCGAAGCGCTTACATATGAATGGTTTGCCAGATGAGCTTCTCATCGAAATTTTTCTGTACTGTGCCCTATCCCCTTCTACGGAACAAGCGATACTAATGTAGTGCAGTTCCCTAACACAGGATTCGGAAGGATGTTTCTCCGTTCTCACTTCTTGTCGATGCGTCAGCAAGCGCTGGAAGAAATGGATCGACATGGATTCTAAGATCCAAGTGGCCACCTTTCATGAGAAGGCGAAGGAGCCAGTGGAAAGCAGGGTGAATCCCCTTATCGATGACCTATTCGAAAGAATTGAGAGCGGAAAGGAAGCTCCTGCGAAATGTAAGATGTTGGCTGTACAGACACCAAAACGCGAGTTCTTTTGTCACTATATACAGCCCGGTGTTCCCAGCCTTTTCTATACCTTCAGTTCAGGAACGAGCTTGTTTGTCGTCTTGAAAAAGGTTACGACACCCGAATTGCAAATGGGTTTAAGGTTGCAAATTGAAAAGAGTGGTTTAAAAATGGATCATCTTGTCCCACAACGTTCCAGCAAATTCCTATCTATCAAGTTCCCGGGGCAGAAACGTACGTTAGAAGAGGAGGCTTCTGTCAGGAATATGAGTAGATAGATACTGGATACACACAATATCACACAGTACGGCTTGTAATGGTCTGCATTGACGAGAAACAATTTGCTATCGAGCCACAATAGCGAAGAGTAAGCCTATATAGCCCGTTCTAACTTAGCAGGAATGCGTAAGGCCTGACAGCTTTAAAGTTGAGGATGATGAAGGACAAGAACGTTCTTCCACCCCAAACTGATACGCAACCATTCACTCATCATACTAGAAATGTGCGAACAAGACGAGTGAAACATTGGGAGGACTGTCGCTGTGTAAACGGATGGATTGACCGTGATGAACCATTTTTGTGAGGATTTGCTAGACATCTGGACAGCGGAAATTGTGTCAAGCGTCAAGGTTGGGGAGAACCATGTTGGTTGGTCTATCTAGCGCGAACGGCAGCTTTTATCAGGCTTGCCGGTTAAGAGCAAACAGATGGACAAAGATCAGATGGAACAAAGATGGGATGGCACAATGGAGCAAACAGCAATCAGCTGTACAGACCGGAAGCTTCCCGGCTGACAAATTGATATGCGTTCCTCTGCAGCGAACGGTTGAAATAATTAGAGGATTAGGGAGCGCCTCATACGCTTCTAATCACTTCTCTTTCAACTCCATAGCCTTTAAGCACCTGTATACACTCTCATGCAATTGTAGCTTCCGCTTTGCATACGCGGCTCAGTTGTCATCGCGCACGGGGCATCGATTCGTCTAGTATGAACTTGCTCTGGAAAGGCTTAGACTCTGTAGATATCTTAATTTGATTAGTCCGAGCATCGAGTAGAAGATTGCCTTATCACAATGCTAACGAAAGCTAGCACTATTTAGGTAAGATTACGACTAAACGAGAAAGGCTTAGTGTCACGGTAACCACCGTGGTTCCCTTGACACCTGAACGCTCTACAACGCTGGGTGCTCCGTAAGCACCTCGATTCTGCTAATTGGCTAGCCAAGCCCGAGCGCCATACGCACGGGCCTTACACATATTTCCTCACCGCCTCTGCATTCTGCTTCTGTTTCTTTACGCAACGTCTTGTATTACACCAGATATTGTACGTAGCTACAATTAACGCTTCTAGTAAGCTCTTAAACACGTGCTCGTAGCATCTCGTGACACTTAGCATAGGACTAAAAGTCGCCTGTATACAGAAACCGGAAGCTGCAAGTGCATGAGAGTGTATCTCAATTTGATTACAGTAGTTAGCGATTGCGGCTTCACACCTACAGGCAGCATTTTAACTGTCTAGTCATTATTAGATAGAGAAACGACTAATCCTATAAACTATTCTGCGACAAACATTATATCGCTAAGCTATACACGGAAGGTGGGGCTGTTAAGAATCATTGTATACCTACCTATAGGGGTGAAATCGCAATCGCTAACTACTGTAGTCCGAGTATCGAGCAGAAGATTAACTTATAGTAATACTAATGAAAGCTAGCATAAGTTAGGTAAGGTTACGACTAATCGAGAAAGGCTTAGCATGAAACCAAAAGTCAGCCTGCTAACAGAAACCGGAAGCTGCAACTGCATGAGAGTGTAGTAAAACCGGCAGGCGCAGTGCATACCATTGTCATCATCAATGCCATTTATCTCTCCATCTCTGCCCTCATCGCGTCGTTGGTCATCGTCATGGTACCATGGCGCTGCGTAAGCGTCAGCATGATCGCTGCGGCGCAAGGACAGTGTGCCGAGGTACTGCAGCCATGCGGCGACGCTTTCGTGGCAGCCTCGTCCGCTGCTGATCCAAGCGGCAATGCGTTCCGTGTTTATGCCGTCAGGGGACAGCTTCCCGATCGCCTCGACGCGTGGGCGGCTATGGCGGAGTACACTCTCATGCACTTGCAGCTTCCGGTTTCTGTAAGCAGGCGACTTTTGGTCCTATGCTAAGCCTTTCTCGTTTAGTCGTGATCTTACCTAAATAGTGCCAGCTTTCGTTAGCATTGCCATGAGTCACTGTTCTGCTCGATGCGCGGAACAATTACATTGAGATATCTACACTGGTTTGCACAATTGGCTTCCGGTTTTGTGTGACGCAAAATACACACACAACAGGGGTCCCTAGCACTAAGCGAGGACTTTGCTTAAGAGAGAAGTCAGCATCGCATTAGTTGACAAATCATCTGGCTTTGTACACTTTGTCTGTGTGTGCGCTAAGCTTGTAGGAGTAAGAGGAGAGCTTAGCGTGACAGGGACCCATGTCGGTTGAATTGTGTGAGCATTGTCAGAACCGGAAGCCAATTGCGCATGTCAGTGTACAGTCGCTATACATACCAGGAGGAGACCGGCAAGCACTGCGAGACGCATGCAATAAGATGGACAAAGTGATTACGGAGACGAGACGAAGGGCCGGCACGGTAGTAGACGTGGTGCTGGCTGGTGACTTTAATCAACACGACCAGCTGTGGGGAGGAGAGGAGGTAACGCTGGTCAGACAGGGCGAGGCAGACCCGATCATCGAGCTGATGACAGAACACGCGCTCAGCAGCCTGCTTCCGCGTGGCACCAAGACGTGGCGGTGCGGAGGCTACGAGACGACAATCGACCTGGTGTTAGCGTCAAAAGAGCTGGCAGACACGCTGCTAAGATGCGCTGCTCACGACACCGAACACGGCTCCGACCACCGAATGATCGAGACGGTCTTCGACAGCTCCGTGCCAGTACCGCAGCAGCAAGAGCGGCTTCTGTTCAAGAACGCACCGTGGAAAGCAATCAACGACAAGATCGCCAGAACGCTCAGCGTGACTCCACCGGCGGGCACGACGCAGCAGAGGACCGACAGACTGATGGCGGCGGTGCTGGAGGCGGTGCACGCACTAACACCCAGGGCTAAGCCGTCACCATACGCGAAGAGGTGGTGGACGCAGGACCTGACACAGCTACGCCGCATCTACACGCACTGGAGGAACCAAGCGAGAGCCGCGAGACGGTCAGGTGCTGCCAGACCGGATCTAGAGGAGATGGCAAAGGGAGCGTCAAAGCAGTAACATGATGCCATTCGACAGCAGAAGAGAAAGCACTGGGATGACTTTCTGGCGGACAACGACAACATCTGGAACGCGGCCAAGTACCTGAAGGCGGGCAATGAGGCGTTCGGGACAGTCCCAGCGCTTCGTAGAACGGACGGGACAACTACGAGCGACTTCGAAGAACAAGCGGAGGAGTTGCTTAGCACCTTCTTCCCCCCGCTTCCTAGCAGCATCGACGACGAAGGAGCCAGGCCACAGAGAGCACCCGTGGAAATGCCGACTATCACGCTCGAGGAGGTAGAAAGGCAGCTGCACGCTGCTAAGTCATGGAAAGCACCTGGAGACGACGGACTACCTGCCGTAGTGTGGAAGCAGGTCTGGCCGGTAGTGAAAGACCACGTGCTTGCGCTATTCCGACAGTCGCTAGAGGAGGGAGTGCTGCCCAGCCAATGGAGACACGCCAGGATTATACCGCTCAAGAAGCCAGGCAAAGAAGACTACACTATCGCAAAAGCATGGAGGCCGATCTCACTGTTGGCCACTCTAGGCAAAGTGCTAGAGTCTGTGGTGGCAGAGAGGATTTCGCACATGGTTGAAACCCACGGGCTTCTGCCCACTAACCACTTTGGAGCGCGCAAGCAGCGATCAGCCGAGCAAGCACTGGTGCTGCTCCAAGAACAGATTTACACCGCGTGGCGGGGTCGACGGACTGTCAGCCTAATCAGCTTCGATGTCAAAGGAGCGTACAACGGGGTGTGCAAGGAAAGACTGCTGCAGAGAATGAAAGCGCGAGGCATACCGCAGAAGCTGCTCAGGTGGGTAGAGGCATTCTGCTCAGAGCGCACCGCGTCAATCCAGGTCAACGGACAGGCCTCTAAGGGCCAAGAACTGCCACAAGCAGGTCTGCCGCAAGGGTCGCCGTTATCGCCAATTCTATTTCTCTTCTTCAACGCCGATCTGGTGCAGCGACCCATCGACACGTACGGAGGAGCGATCGCGTTTGTTGATGACTTCACTGCGTGGGTCACAGGCCCAACAGCGCAAAGCAATAGAGAGGGTATCAACGCCATTATCCGAGACGCACTAGACTGGGAACGGAGAAGCGGAGCGACGTTTGAAGCAGAAAAGACGGCTGTTATTCACTTTACTCGCAAGGCGTACAAGAGTGCCACGGAGCCCTTTGTTATTAAGGGGCAGAGTGTGCCGCCCAAGGACCATGTCAAGATACTCGGTGTGCTCATGGACGCCAGGCTCAAGTACCACAAGCATATCGCAAGAGCAGCCGCGAAGGGACTAGAAGCAGCGTTGGAGCTCAGAAGGCTGAGAGGGCTCTCACCCACAGTGGCACGACAGCTGTTCACAGCGACAGTCGCGCCGACAGTAGACTACGCGTCGAACGTGTGGATGCATGCCTGCAAAGACAAGCTAGTGAGACCCATTAACAGAGTGCAAAGAATAGGCGCACAAGCGATCGTAGGGACGTTTCTCACGGCGGCGACATGGGTGGCAGAGGCAGAGGCGCACATCCCAAGTGCACAAGAGCGGTTCTGGAAGCGGGCAGTCAAGCTGTGGACGGACATCCACGCGCTGCCTGAGACGAACCCATTGCGGAGAAACACGTCGCGGATGCGAAAGTTCAGAAGACAGTACCGCTCGCCGCTATTCCAGGTGGCAGAAGCGCTCAAGGACATAGACATGGAGCAAATGGAGACGATCCGGCCGGGTGTCCTGGCACCCTGGGAGAAGAGAGTGCAAACCGTAGTCGAGAACGCGGCACGGGAGATAGAAATGAACTGGGCGGTACGCATCGCTGTAAGCAGCTCGGCGCGGAACGGAGTAGTCGGAATGGGAGGCGCGATTAGCGTACAGTACAACGAAACGCAATCCTTTTCCATCACACTAGGCAAGAGAGAGGAACAGAATCCTTATGCAGCAGAGCTGGCAGCAATGGCTGAGGCGCTGGGCAGGCTATCGAAGCTGAGGTTTCGCAGCATCGCACTCATAACAAGAAACAAAGCCGCTGTGCTCACGCTTAGAAGACCACGGCAGCAGTCTGGGCAAAGCTATATTGGCCAGTTCTACAGGACTGTACAGACGCTAAAAAGAGACGGCAACACAGTAACAGTGCTATGGCTACCTGCAAGCGAAGAGTGTGAGCTCGCACGCCTCGCTAAGCAGGAGGCAAAGTTGTCAACAAGACTGAACGCCACGCCACAGACACAGCTCCCTCGGATGCGATCAACTACACATAACATAGCTCGTAAGCAAGGCATAGCTAAGAAGGTGCCAGTAGACGTGGGAGCATACTCTAGACGAATCGACACGGCACTGCCAGGAAAGCACACGCGACAACTCTATGACGGGCTGTCGCGGAAAGAGAGCAGCGTGCTTGCCCAGCTTAGAACAGGCATGGCACAGCTGAACACGTATCGACACCAAATCAAAGCATCAACGACAGACCAATGCGAATGTGGACAGGCAGCAGAGACAGTGGAGCATTTTCTGTTCCGCTGCCGGAAGTGGACGATACAGCGGACAGAAATGCTGCAGTGCACGCAGATAAGCAGGGGAAATATGTCATTCTACCTAGGCGGCAAAGCAGCGACAGACGACGTGAAATGGGCGCCAGATATGGACGCAGTGCGAGCGACGATACGATTCGCAATAGCAACACGAAGACTCGATGCAAACTAATTTCTGACTACTAAGTCAGCCTAGCTACTAACACAAACGTATCAGCAGCCTCGTGCAACTAATAGCAGACAGGGCTTCAGCCGCCGAAGATAGGACGTTGAACACTTAGAGAATCTCTTAGAGATGCCGACTCTAAGCTAATCTGCCACCAGCAATACTAACCCACGAGCACCTGATGAGGAACGATCGTAGATAGGGAAGAGATGTGCTAAGATATAGAGTAAGGGCTTTGACTTAGACGATAAGCTATATAAAGAAGTGGGCCAAAGAAGACATATGGGCTAAGGAGACCGAGACGTAGCATAGGAAGTGTAAAGCTAGACTAGCGTTAGTAGCCCTTTCGGCTCGGCCGCCGGGCGTAAATAAATTGTGTGTGTGTACAGTCGCTAGCGATTCCACCTTCACCCCTGCGTGCATCTTCCAACAAAATCGGTCGCCGTTAGGTCAACGACTAACCAATCACGTCGGCTGTTTGAGGGCAATCGTCTGGTGCTAAGCCATCCACGGAAGGCGAGACTGTTCAAAACCATTGCGCAGCTGCGCGTAGGTGTGAAGGTGCAATCGCTAGCGGCTGTACAGAGTCTAAGCCTCTCAGGAGCAAGTGTAAACTGGACGAATCGATGCCCCGTGCGCGATGACAACTAAGCCGCGCGTGCAAAGCGTAAGCTGCAAATGCATGAGAGTGTAAGATAGCCCTGTCGCAAGCTAGACTCTTCCATAGTGTTCGGGAGCCTCCAGGTCCTGTCCGTGAGAACAGTCACGAGCTGCCAAGGAGCCTGCCTGTTTGGGCTTAGCCCGTTTCCATCTCCATCAACTCACCTGAGTTTCCGACAGTAGTTCACAACAATTCATCCCACTTTTCATGTGCCAATTCTTGTGCCTCTCATCACATAGCATATGTAGAGACTTTCTAGGTCTGCCATGATTATGATTACAGTAATCTGTCTACAGCCGCTAGCGATTGCACCTTCACCCCTACGCGCAGCTGCGCAATGGTTTTGAACAGTCTCACCTTCCGTGTATGGCTTAGCACCAGACGACTGCCCTCAAACAGCCGACGTGATTGATTAACGACCATCCCTTCGTTGCGGGACACCCTGTGTGCCGGGACCGGCTTATCAGATCGCTTGAATCACAGACTTCTGCCCAAAATCCGCAAGTTGATTAGCCGGTGCCGGCACACATGGAGTCCCGGCACGGAGGGGTGTACATTACGCAGGTTTATTAAAAGAGACTCTTCTATTACAACAACGATTAGGCGACTTACTTAGCAATATTAATTACTAATAAGATTTTTCTAAGAAGATTAGATTAGTTATCTTATAGATACATAAAAGGAGCTAAGTGGTAAAGGGATAGAGAGAAAAGGTAGTAGGGCGGTTATATCGTGGATGCGAGGCCTTTAGGAATTCCAAGATTGTGATAATTAGAGCACTACCATATGTGAGAACGCGCATAACGTCTATCCCTCCGTGACGGGACACCCTGTGTGCCGGGACCGGCCAATCAGATCGCTTAAATCACAGACTTCTGCCCGAAATCTGCAAGTTGATTGGCCGGTCCCGGCACACAGGGTGTCCCGTTACGGAAGGATAAACGTTAGTAGGCTGATGCAATACTGCCGGATCTATCCAAACTCTTCTGAGGCGCGAATGCCCTAAAAATTACCAAGAGCATAGTGTATTGCGTCTCCAGGACATACCTTCACGCGCAGAACGCTGAAGATAAAGACCAAACGAACGAGTCACTGCTTGCATACTGCGCAAATAATATCATCCTCTATTCCCCGCCGCTCATGATCTCAGTCGTAGCCAGCCACAATGTGTCGCGTCCGGCAACTATCGTCGTGTTCACACATGCAGTCAAGAAATCGTGCCATCCATCTATGCCTCCTGTAGCCAAGCCAGTCTGGATTGAGGCAGTGCATTGTCTGCTGAGAAACCAAGCCGCGCTCCCAAAACTCTCCTCGTCATTGCAGTTCGCCAGCCCTAGGACCGCATCTAGACCCGCATTCCCTCCCGCAACTTCCGCCATCTCCACGGCCTCGGCACCAGCGATGCTTGTTGCATAGAGCTTGACGAGCGGGGGCATCGCCATCATTCTCGTGCCCTGGCCTGGCCTGCCCGGATAATGATTTCTGTTGTATTTGAAGTTGCCGGATTCGAAGAGCATGTAGGCCACTAAACCGGCCTGTTGACCTGGCGAGGAGATTCCATATGTTTCGAAAGCCTTGTTTATAGCGACTGCTGCGCGCGACGCGTCTGCACATTCGTCGGGGAACTCTGCATCATCACAAGAGGCTGTTGCTGGGGCTATGCGACGGAAAACCTGGTCGGTCAGGGCTGCGAATGGGCTGCCCTGGTCGATGTCGGGCGTGGAAACGACAAGGAGCGCAAATGACCCGAGAAGAATGCAAAGTATGCCAGAAATCATAGTTGCTAATGTAGGTGAAGGAGTGTGTGGAAAACGCCAGCGTTTCTTAATTAAGGGTCAATGTTGGAGAAAGAATTGTCAGAAGGGCTGAATGTAAAGGAATGACTGTGGTACCGCCCCATACATACAGGAGAGAGCCGCAAAGGCAGCTTAAATGCAAGGTCGTCTTCTGGAGTCGAGGTTTGTCAAAGCCCCATTCGACCCTGTGAATGGAAGCAGTATCGCGTAAGCACATCCTAGAGGGGTGGATACGACAGCTCCCCCATCACGGTTACAGACTGAGCGGTGCATCACACGGACAGATCTTGGCTGTGGGTATTGTCAGAACCGTAAGCATCATGATTCTTCGTACTTCGACCAGAGGCAAGAATCCTCAAGTAGATCCAAAGTGATGACTAGCAGTTGACGCATCTGCACAGAGCTGATGGTGCGGGTCGTAGGACTACAGTGGTTAGCGATTGCGGCTTCACCCCTACAGGCAGCATTTCAACAGTCTGGTCATCATCAGATGAGAAACGACCAATCCCATCAACTGTTCTGCGGCAAACATCATATCGCTAAGCCATGCACGGAAGGTGGGGCTGTTGAGAATCGGTGTGTACCTGCCTGTAGGGGTGAAATCGCAATCGCTACCTACTGTATACTAAGCTAGTAATAATGATTATCTACGCAAATGTAGATCATATATAAGATGGGTCCCAGTACTACTCTAGCTATCTATTTTGTAACAAATGCAGTCACGATGATACCCTACCACAAACGTTTACTGGATGCGATTACCTCTTGTAAACCAGAAGATGTACGCAACCTTCTACAAGAACTATCACCTCAAAGGAAGTCCCGCTTATTGCAGAGGCAAGAGTCCCCACTCGATGTAGCAGCTTGGGAGTTGCAGAGCGAAATCATGGCTCTTCTAATCGAAAAGGGCATCACTAAGTGGCTCGGAAGCAAAGAAAATAACCAGGTCTTCATGAGGGTGATCGAAGACTACAACGCAGATCCAGGAGACGGTAATTTGTGATAAAGCGCTAGATGTGGTAAGAAGAACTAAACGAAAACAGATCAAAATCCAAAGAGTCGCGAACAAAAGCACAGGATGAATGTAATGAAACATAAGGAAGATCCCGAAAAAGCAACATCCGCGATTCAAGATCTCCTTAAATACCAAAAAGATTGGTTGGTATCACAATTGCGAGGAAAAGCCTTCGTCAGAAATACAACCAAAATGCATCGCCGCCATTTATCTTGGTCCATAGTGGATGGTGTAATTTTCTCCTGGCAAGTGATAACTGGACGCCCTATAGAAAAGGAAACAGAAATTGTTGCATGCAATATTCATTGGGACATTTGGGATGATGTATCGTGCGCTTACGACATAGGGACTGGTCGCGAGCTTCGAATGGACCAGATTCTTTTCCCAGGGCCGGTAAAATTACTACTGTACAGCAAATCAAGACCGGATGGGTGGACTGTTGAGATTAAGGGTACGACTAAAGAGGTTCTCGAAAAGATATACATTGAGCATCAGCCAATTCTTGAGGAGTTAGATGGCGAAGTGTGTTTTGAGGGATTGCGCGAGTATTACAAAGGGACTTATTTCGTAGATCTAATGTAACTGCGTGAGCAGTGTCAGGTTGGAGGCCGCGGATCAACTATGTCACAGTGGCTGCTGAGATTTGTCCCCAAGTTTTTGAGATTTGTCCTCAAATTTTTGAGATTTGTCCCCAACGCTAGTACTAGCGGAACTTTATCACTCAATATGGCTTAGCGCGTGATTTATCAACGCGACATCGTCGCGATACAGCGCGTCGCCGCAACAGATTAAGCACAGCTATATAACGTCCATCCCTCCATGGCGGGACACCCTGTGTGCCGGGACCGGCCAATCAACTTGCAGATTTTGGGCAGAAGTCTGTAATTTAAGCGATCTGATTGGCCGATCCCGACACACAGGGTGTCCCACCACGACAGGATGGACGTTATATGCTATTGCAAGAATTGGTTACAGCCTTAGATAATTCCTACTTCGCTCCTATTGTCATCGGGTTCTCTTACGCGGGCCAAGATGTCACAGTTTGGGGTTCTTTCCTGCTCTCCTGCTCTCGCTGCACTCGCGACTACTCACCTTAGCGAGCTACGCCTATCTAGTCTAGCGCTGTTTACGGTCACTCACCTACATAAACCTTCCATAGCTTCTACAATACAACCTCAGTCAATCCTCGACTTTTACCCTATGCGTGCGTTCAACAACTCCGACAGGGAGAGACCCTAAACCATGACAGGACTAGTTACTGACGTTTGTGACGGCGCCCATGATGTGGTCAAAAGTAATCGTTTCGTTTCCTTCGACTAATTTCTTTCTGACTTCGTTCTTCATATAAAGCCGCTAAGGGGCTATCATACGCTCACGGTCGTTCAAGAAGTAAAGTCCCTTCTTGTGTGCCGAAAAACCCCATGTGCGGGAAATGACCAATGGAAGGGCAAAGATAGCACCTTTTTCGGCACAGTGCTGTGTCTGAGTGGCTGCTACCTGAACACAGGCTTTTCTGGTTCACAAGGAGAGACTTTAGCATTCTTGTTACGGTTTGTGAGGTGAGAACGTCACGTGCACTACGTGTTGACCTGGCGCTCCTCCCTCGTGCTCTATGAGCACCTTTTACCATAACCAGCATCAGAGATACGTCATGAAGATAGACCCTGATTGTGGCCATATATAAGGTGGCCACAACATGTAACATTCAGGCCGAAGGCCTGCAGTTGGGCGAATTTGGTCCCAACCTGTTTGCTTCTTGCACTCGCGCCTGGGCGAAGATACCTGCTTTTAATCTGCGCTTTGCGCAGGGGAAGACTGGCAAGAATTATTCTCCTTACTACCACCCCACCTAGTGTAGTGATACAGAGCCATCCCCCACTATTCCATTGCAGTGTGAAGCAAATACTATTGCCTATAACTGCCCCTTACACAATATCACAACAAGACAGAATAATACACTTCATACTCTCATTACTGCTTCGCGCAGTCGCACTTTGACTTGCTACATTCTACACTGCAATAATTGTTCGGGACTTGACGGCACCAGAGAAGGCGCAACGAGGCCGACTAGTATCGTGAACAGGCCCTCGAAGAAGAAGATGTTATGCCAGGTATGTTGGAAGCGTGGCTGGCAACGCCCTTTTCCTTCAGAGTCAGTGCTAAGTCGTCGCGGCCAGTAGCTTCGCGCTTACTGTGGGCGCATCTCTCTACTCAAACACCAAGATCCGAAGCCGCCAAACGTGTCAATCCCCTTCCAGCGCGGCGAAAACCGAGTGGGCCGATGTTAACTCATGAGAAGTAGCGCAAGGTCGTAATCCTCGATGCTATTGCGCTCTCATTGGCTAGATCGGCCCACTGGGCTATTTGTCGAGTAAGAAGAGAGTTCCGTCCTGAGCAACGTAAGGTCCCTCCCTGTGTGACGGAAAACCTAGTGTGCCGGAACTGACTAATTAGATCGCTTGAATCGCAGACTTCTGCCAAAATTATGCGATCTGATTCGTCAGGTCCGGCACACCGTGTTTTCCGTCACACAGGGACGGACCTTACACTGTACTTTGTACTTTTGGCAGGGCCGGGACGACGACGGGACATAATTAGAGTTGTTACTGCATCTACTCCAATTTTAAATCCTTGAAAACGTCAATCTGCGTCAATAAGCGACCCTGGGTAGTTTGCTTCCCGTGCTCGGCAGACCCCATGTGGTCAAACCAAGTAGCTCTCTGCAACGCCATCTTCTTATTCAGAAAACAACTTCAAGTTCAGGGATTGGAGAACCTATTGGTCCACTATAAAGTACCGTAGGAGGCGGATGCGATCGAAGCGCCGAGCCCTCTTTCCAACGCAGCTGTTCTCACAAATTTAATTGCGAGGCAGTCACATGCCGTGAGACATTGTGTCTCTTTGCGCGCATTGTGACCAACCTCAAAGCGTCTGGCTCCTACCCCTCCAATTGAATTGATGATAGAAACGCATAGGCACGAACGTCATCGTTGGAAATTTGCCTGCATATTTGTATTTGCAAGAGAGAGCCTTTCCATAATACAGCGACCGAGCTTTTTCGTCAATCCCCATGATGTTTGCAGCCTGCGAAGCGCAACAACACGGTCGAATCGCACGTCCGCATGGTTCATGCTAACCACCTTTCCTCCAGCACAGCCCGGTCTACACTAGCATGTGGCTGCTCTGAATTAATTTGCCACAGCCATGGCCATGTTTGAGTCTTAGCAACATGCCCCCAAGTATATGGCTTTGGACGTGGACCCTCAATCCTTAGTGAAGAAACTTGCCTGATTGAGAGTCGCACGGAAACGAATAGCCGGCCATGTTGTGATGAAGGGTCTTGGATCCCCGGTATCGAGAAGCAGCCGGATCACAGCATGACTTTGCAGCCATCTTTGATTGACAGGACGAGTGTCACACTCTGCTTCTCAGCGCCAATAAGCTCAACGTTTTCTCCATCCGCAAGCCTTAGGGTTGGAAAATGCTGGAGGAGGCAGGCAAGAACGTATTGGGTCTGTATGAGCGCAAAGTCCGCTAGCAGTACGCTCGTCAGCCAGAAGAGCACAGCTAAAGAAGCCGCGGGTAGACTTACCTCCAAGGCACTTTCTCGGACCGCTAGAGAAGGGAAGATAGCACGACCTGGGACTGCCAGGGCTACGCTCCGGATCCCACCTCTCCGGCCTGAATAGCTCGGCGTCCATCCCGAACAGATCAGGCCGTCGGTGCATGGCGTACAAACTGAACGCGACCGAACTGCCTTTGGGGATGAGGACTGGATCTGTTCCGGTTGGCCCACCGCCTGTGGGAAGCACGGTAGTCTTCAAGGCTGTCCTAGTGTTGATGGGAACGGGTGGATAGAGTCGCAGGGCTGTACAGGCTTGTGAGACCCAGTGCTGTCTAGAAGATTGAGCTTGCGGAGCATACTTTCTTTGATCACATTTTGCAAATAGCGCATCTCCCTAAGATCATCTCGGCTGGGACGCAACTGCGCAGCGCACGTCACCGCAATCTCTCTGCGCAACTTTTCCAAAACCTGCGGATGGCGGACAAGCAAGAAGCAGTGACTGTCAGTGCAGATTCGCCAAAAACATTGCACTCACCAACTTACATTGTCCAGGAAAGGAGGCTGGCTGTTGTGTCTCTCCCTGCCACCAGAAGACTGACCGTCTGCGCTCGAAGTGCGCTTCGGTCGGACGTGGTTCGTGCAGCAGCATGTAGGAAGCCGTGTTTCTCCGGCTTCGTCGATAGATTGCGGTCGATGAGCTGGGCTACGAACATGTGTATCTCCCGGCAAGCCCAGCGGAACTCTCTACCGTCTACTAGCCAGTAGAGTGCAGCAAGCCTAAGCCTCTTGACGACCCATTGCTGGGCTGTATCGAACGCAGCCGCAAACACGCGCTCTTCGTCCCCGTTCGCGTCGATCAGACTCCTCGTCGACTCACCGAAAAGAAAGGCCGTCGTAGTGTCGAGCGTCAGGCGGGAAAACAGCGGCTGGAGGTCGACCGTGCCACTGCTTGTTACGAGCAGCTGCACGAGATCGTCGACGGCGACGCGGAAGATCTCGAGGTCGTCGTAGTGCTTGTGCTGCAGCTGCAGGCGCAGTAGGTCGCGCGAGTGTTTCCAGTCCGGTCCCTCTTGCGTGAAGATTCCGTCGCCAAACATGGGAAGCGCAATCTTTCGGCGCAGACCGATTCCAAAGTCTAGCATGCATGTCATCGTCTGGCAAGCGCCATTTGGGGACTTGCGGCGTGGAAACCTACCTTCGGAGTGGGTGAGAAGGACGTCTACGTTGGCGGAATCTATCGTGCCGTACGCCTTGGTCCCGACGAACTTGTGTTCCAGCGTGCTCCCGGTCTGCCGGAAGTGAAATAAGAACAGCTCCATCAGGCGCGACTCCGAGTCTGCCCGGAAGATCTGCTCCAGGCGATCGAGGCCAAAAGGCCGCTGGTTCAGCAGCCTTGGAGCCGCACGGCAGCCGTGGCGAGCGCTAATGGCCCGATCTGTCTTGTAGAAGTTAGCAACACCATCCCGGAAACGCCTCTGAGGTGCGCATGCCTACCACTCGTTGTTTGTGTTGTAGCAGGCACCAAGCCGTCGCCCATGCGACCAACGTCGCAATGAACATCAGCAGTGCGTGTGACATCATGCTTCAGAAGAGATAAGATCAGCAGGACTGTATCCAACGCTCGAAGACCATGTCGCTCGAGATGCAGCACATGCTGTACTTTGTAGCGAGATAGGTTTCTTGTACCCGTGCCGCTGACAGCGTAGGGATGCGTAATCCCGAGTGGTTCGTCACATCGTGCGCCGAACCACTCCGCGGGGCCGTACATGCTACTGTACATCGGTTGTTCGGGACAGAAGTCTTGTGTGCAGCCATACCTGGAAGGTGAGACTGTTCAAACCCATTGTGCAGCTGCACGTGGGGTGAAACTGCGGTCGCTAGCGGCTGTAGAGGGCAATACACTCTCATGCACTTGCAGCTTCCGGTTTCTGTAAGCAAGCGTCTTTGGATCCTATGCTCAACCTGTCCCATTGAACGGTGACCTTGCCCAAATAGTACTAGCTCTTGTCAGCAGTGCCATCTCCTCGATGGTCGGACCAATTAAAGCGAAGCATTGACAGAGCCTAAGCCTTTTCTGAGTAAGCGTACACTAGGCGAATCGATGCCCCGTGCGGGGTGACAACTGAGCCGCGTGCGCAAACCGGAAGCTGCAAGTGCATGAGAGTGTAGCATCTGTGTGCAAGAGTGCTCATTATGTCATTGGTGGGCCCCGAGCACGTCAATTTCGGAGGTAAACGCTGCGACATGGCTCGATGACGGCCCTAAGTACTTTGAGGGTTCCGTTGGCTCAGCGCAAGGCTGGCGTAACTAGGACTGTGCTGCAACGGCGTGTCTGCTTGGCAGTAAGCAGCTTACTTTTCCAAAGATCAGGCGACAGCATTCTTACCATCTCCAGCGAACTGAACTGAAGTGAGTAGCTTGATCTAAAGATTACTGTACGTTGCTAGCTGATCAGCGATTGTAGCTTCACTCCTGAATGCAGCTTTGCAAAGACTTTGGACTGACCTCCGCCCATGTACAAGCTAACGACTGAAGCCGTCGCGAAACCGTCGACGTGGTTGAACAATCTCTATTGCGGTGTAGAATGTAGCAAATCAAAGTGTAACTGCGCGAAGCAGTAGTGAGAGTATGAAGTGTATTGTTGTGTTCTGCTGCTCGTGCGGACCTTAAGAAGGCCAGCAGCAGGGTCTGTTTACATGACGTTTCTATGATACAGCTGAGGTAAGAGGTACTCGATAAGGGAGGAAGCTGCACCAGAACACTAGCACGTGATCTGCTTCTCCTCAAAACCGCGACAATCTCTGATACAATGATGGCTGATTACTAGCCACAGTGGCTAATGACTATTGCGCCGGCGTCCTAATTATACCAATCAATGCTATTGACCTGCTTATTCTTGAGGGCTAGCAGAGTACGACTTGTAGGTCAGCAGCGTTGCACTATTTTAGTGTCATCACCCGACATAATATGAGCCCAAGTATTCTGAATATTCTTCATCCGTACTCACCCACCTTACAATACTCTTGTTATCTTCAGTTCCGATAGCTTATCTTGCCACGATGGTTAGGCATTGCAACGCTATTATGTCTCCAAAAGCGCTTCAAAACAGCAGTATTATACTTTCCGCCTATGGGAGAAAATATTACGCCTTCGTCTTTGCGGCCACCCTGTTCGTCATTTATAGCCCTGTGGCGGAGGCGGTCGTGTATAAGGAAAGCTTTGCCAAGTTTTTGAAGGAAACGATATGTCCTTTCACTTCATTAGTGACCTTTCGTAATAACTTCTACGTCGGTTTAAGCGACGGCAGGATCATTTCGTTCCTACATCAAGAGCAGGGAGTGAAAACCGAGTACAAATGCATCGATTCTGGAGACCATGGGCTCCCTGGCTACGAACATTTCAAACGCGATCCTTCGAACAACAAAATCGAGCTTCTGGCATGCCGCAAGAATGTACTCATCTACTCAACCGAATCTAATGATCTTGTGCTTTTGAAGCCAAGCGAATCGGAACGAATCCATTTCGACTATCCCATCCTCAAGCTAAGGATTAACAGCAAAGACAAAGTGCTTCTATGCGCGACAGAAGAGGAGAAAGTTTTTTTTTATACCGAGTTTCACTTGGGATTCATATGAAAAATTATGATAGACAAAGGCTGAATCTTGAAAAAGGTGATTGGGAGCTAATGGCTCTTTCGAAAAACGGCGACGTAGTCTGCCATGAGGAGGGGAACTTTCTTGTTTACAAGCCATTCAGCAACTGCAAGGTGCCTGAAACAATCTTGTTAGGAAACAGTCACGATAACAATGCAGGGGGCTTCGCATCTTTCGTAGGACAAGATGAAGATCATCTTGTATTTTGCGCAACCAAGTATCCTGAGATTGCTATCGCGTGCTACGGATTTACCGGGGATTGGGAGCATGTTGGTTACCACACTGAGCATAACCTCGAGGGTTACGATTGCACCAAGCAGCATGAACTGGAGTGGGAATCTGACGGCTCATCATCGGTTAGGGATATTCAGTTCGATGGCGGATACTTTATCATCCGTATGCAAGGGCATCCTGATAAAGAGAATCTATTGAGGTTTCGACACTCGGAAGATGGCGTAGTGTTAAATTGGGAGCATCGATACCTGGCTCTCGATTTCGGGGTTAACACAGGCCTGGATCTGTTCCACGCGAACAACCCGTTACCTATCGTAACGCCCCATGCCCGTAAGCGAGGCACGCCCTTTAGGGAGATAGACCGACCCATCACTAAGATAGTACGATCCTCTAAACAACGTGATCTTTCCCCTCCACCTCTATAAAATCTCTCCCTATTAACGGGAAAACGCTGTGTGCTGGAAGTAGCTAATTAAGGTCCCTCCCTATATGCCGGAAAACCTTATGTGCCGGAAACAGCCAATGAGAGGACACGAATAGCATCTTTCCCGACACGATGATGTATCTAGTTGGCTGATTCCGTCACACAGGGTTTTCCGGCACACGGGGAGGGACCTTATATCGGCGGAGCCTTTAGCGGCAATATAGTGCGTACGGAGGTGGCAAAAGACTGGTTTTGGGCCCAAAAACAGCCCGTTTCTGACCGGATCTAACATAGAAATAGATGAGTTATACCGTCTATTCGAGTGGGATAAAAACGTGAAATAAATTAGTATAAGGGGGCAATCTATTATACACTAAACAACTAAGCCGTCCAATCCAAGCCAAGCCGAAAGTTGAAAAACTCAAGCGCTTGCAAGCCAAGCTGCCCCAAAACGTCACTTCACTCAAATCAAGCCAAGCCGCCGCAGGCGGCTCGGCTCGGCTTGCTTGTTGACAAGTATGGCCACTACTATCGGCACTCCTTCTAAGTCTAAAACATGAAAATAATAGACCGAAAGTTTCTCCCTGCGTGACGAAAAATACAGTATGCTAGAATTAGTTAATTAGATCTAGCACTATATTAGGAAATCTAACGTCTATCCCTCCGTAGCGGGACACCCTATATGCTAGGATATCATAGTTTATGTAATAGGCTTATTAGGCAGTAGAATTAATAGGAACACTAAAGTTAAATTAAAGTGAGTCTACGTGATAATATAGTTACTAGAATAATTAGAAGTAAGTAGGGTTATAGTAAAACTCTATTCATATCAGACCAAGTACGTATTAGACCAACTAAGCTATACGTAGACTGCGATATAGGACTAGCTAATTAACTTATAGATTTTAGGCAGAAGTCTATAATTTAAGCAATCTAATTAGCTAGTCCTGGCATATAGGGTGTCCCACTATAATAGAATAGATATTACTACCCTCGCGCTCTTAATCTCCCGCCTTACGAGATAGACAACCTAGTAAGCTAAAGCTAGCTAATAAGGGCTCAAGAATAATAGATGTCAGGCGGGCGGATTTGAACGGCCCTCGCTGAGTCAGCAAGGGCTATATAGGCTTACTCTTCGCTATCGTGGCTCGATAGCGAATCGTCTCTAGTCAATGCAGACCATTACAAGCCGTACTATGTGACATTGGGTGTATCCAGTATCGATCTATTTATATTCCTGACATTCGATTCGCTCTACCCTACGATACTCTCGTACACGCCAATCCGTCACGATGAGCTCGAGCGCGGTCCGCACGAGCGCACCTGCGCGCAACACGAGAGCTGCTGTGTCTAGAGGACGCAACATC